>JAATLQ010036824.1:0-43540 GCA_013421005.1 Heliconius erato x Heliconius himera | reverse complement strand
CAAACAAAAATATAATTAAATGTATTGATGAAACTATCATTAACAACTTAATTAATTTAATAAGACCTCGATTTCCATTATTAAAAAAAATATTTACTTTTTTATTGAATTTGGATTGATGAAGACTTGGATGTGGCCCCATTATAATAATTACAATTCAGTACTTTATTAAAATTTTAAATTTGCTTATCCATAACTTGATTTTGCATGTTGCTTAATCTAACACACTAATTATTATAATATTACTAGATAAATTTGCTTTACTGCGCTATTTTGTATATATGACGCTATCATATAATAATATTTCATAGTATTGAACTAACAGCGTTGCGCTTGACTGTACCGTAGTGTTGTGACCGCCCCGCCACACGCCGCACCGATTCCCCGCGAGCCCTCGCGGGGAATCGGTGCGGCGTGAGAGTGCGTCTATGTGCAGATATCAAAATACGCGTTCTGCGCAATTCTACCGCGCGTGCTTCCCATACGCAATACTGGTTATGTCGGACTATAATGATCGTTGTAAATTTGTTCTATACATAAGCCAGACAACTATGATATTTTTCGAGGACAGTCGTGGCACAGGGCACAAGCGTTCGACTCTATATGCTGCATGTTGTGGGTTCGATTCTCACTCGAGGAAAAGAAATATTTATTATTTTCATTTCCTTACTCAGATAATGAGGCACAACGCGCTATGCCTTCAGAACCCGGCTGAAAATGGAGAACAGAAGTGTCTTAACATTAGGTTCCCTGGTTCCCTCTGTCTGCTATGCAAAGTGCTGCAAACTGCAAGGGGATACAGCGTGAAGCTAAACATATATATATTTTATAATATATATTATAAAATATATATATATCTTTCACGCAGTCATCAACTTACTGTAATTATGATAATAAAAAAAAATATTGTTGTTCATCATTTAGGTATATGTAGGTACTACTGTATACCTAACAAATAACACAAAAAAAATTACATTGCAGATCTCACACCAAAAATAGACTAAACAATATATATAAATAAACATACATTAAAATCAATAAACATTAAATAATTCTTCATCACAATCATAATTTTGAAACGTTGACAGTAATAAGACTAATGTGCTCACAAACTACGTCGACTATACTTGCAAATTGTAAATAACGTGAACACGCACCGAAGATTCGGGATTAATTACCTTCGGGTGCATTAGTTGAGCTGCCAAATGTGTTTCAACTCCGACAAATATACGACAAGGTCGATACCTACATACATACATACCTACTCATATTTACTTGCAAAATTCGACAGTAATTTTCAATGTTGCAATGTCGGTTTGGACTCGCTTACATCATCATGATGCATCCCGTTGGTATGCCCCAAATAAAATGCTGTTTATGTGCCGTCGACTAGAATAGATGTTAATGCCTATGTTATTTACTGTGTGGTCTGTTCGTACATTTGGTGCCAAATTTGATTACTTCAATCTGAGGACGAAGTACAATATAAGCTGACTATTATCATAGGTTTTGTCATAGATAAAAATACTTTTAGGTATCTATATATTTTTCTCAGTTTCACGCTGTTTCCCGCTTCGAGCAGGGTAGGTCTACTATAGGTTTATAGTATAGTATATTCTCAAAGTAAACTTAAGTCCTTAATAAAAAGAAGAAATAAAGTGTTACGATTGAATTAAGTATTACTTTGTTTTTTTTTTAATTGTACAATACTAACCTAAGTTACTAGTATTTGTATAATTAATATAACTATATAACTATTTGAGGCCGGTCGTGGCGCAGCGGCACGAGGTGTGACTGCAAAACCGACGGTTGTGGGTTCGATCCCCACTCGAGGAGATGAAATATTTACTTAAATTTATATTTCCATTTCTTCGCTCTGGTGTCGAGGTTAAGCGCGGCGTTGAGTTCTGCCACTCAACACGCAATGCCTCCAGAATTCGGCAGAAAGTGGGGAACGAAGTGTCTTAACACTGGGTTCCCTCTGCCTACCCTGCTGTGTGCGGGATACAGCGTGAAGCTAATTTTATTTTATTTTAATATAACTATTATTTACTATTTATAATATATACGCCATAGTTGGTTCTTCTATTACAAATTCTGTTAATGCAAATCGATTATTTTTGTATTATTTTTATGCCATATACATATTTATATATATTCCACAGCGATTCCATATGAAGTCATAAAAGCAAGTGTCCAATTCCCATAGTGGTGCATTATAAATATATCGAAACGAATCGTATAAAGTCACGAATACATTTAGTTGTTGACATCACAAAAACATTACAATATAATGTGACGCCATGTCTGACTCAGCTCAACGATTACGACTTATGGGTTGTGGGTATTTCTCAGGTCTGGTTAGGCATAGTACAGCGTTAAGTTCCGCCTGTACTATAATATTTTTTGCCACGATATAAAAATGCTTCAAAAATATTTTTTTATTAAATAGTAATTAGTGCACTGATTGATAATCTTAATACTATGTTCGTGCGAATAACATTGAGCTTTGCGTGCAAGGCCCATATCAAATTTGAAAAGTTTGTGTCGGCGGTACTGAAGCACACAAACAAAATTATTGTAACTCTTTTACTTTTAGACTTGACGATTAATATATAATAAAAAAATATTTGTAAAAACAAAATCCCGGACTGCATAACACTAAAAAGAAAATAAACAAGTCCAATAGTTTATTAGGATTAACAGTCGGGACCTCTTTAAATTATGCGGGGGTAAAGATTTTATTGATTGAAGAATTATTTATAGGTTTTTATTTAACGTCACCTATCTAAGAACATTTGGGCTGCTAATACGAATCTAACGATACCTCAATTATGTAAATCCGTTCGGCGGTTCTGGAGATATGAGGTAATAAATAATAATACATACATACAAGATACGCGCGAAAAACATAACGCTTCCTTAGCAGTCGGGAAAAAGACTGGATACCATATAAATTTGAGGCCAGTCGTAACGCAGGGGTACACGTGTATAACTGTAATTTATATTTTAATTTCTTCGGCATTGAGAGACACAGCAGGGTAGGCAGAGGGAACCTAGTGTTAAGACACTCCGTTCCCTACTTTTTGCCGAGTTCTGGAGGCAGGCATTGCGTGTTGAGTGGGGGAACTCATCGCCGCGCTTTGCCTCGACACCAGAGCGAAGAAATGAAAATATAAATTCACGACTGGCCTTTAAAGATCTACGAAATAGAAGGTACGAAGAACATCTCGTCAGTACCATACAAAGAAGTGGCATAATTTAAAATATTCAGAAATTAAGATCATTAACTGAAATGAGTCTAGTATCAACATTTTACAAAATAACGAGCGAAGTAAGCGTATGTACGAGTAAGTGTCGTTTCACACGTTCATTTTAAATGAAAATCGTTATCTCTCAAAATATGGTCCAATTAGATAAACAAATTTGAATTTTTTGTAGCTTCACGATATATTCTTCAGGTTAAGTTTGGGGAGGTAGTTAGAGGGAACCAGAGAATCTAGTTTTAAGCTGAAGAAACATCGTCCCAAACAAGAGGCTTTGTGTGTTGAGTGGCAGAACTGAACCAGTTATAAGAGTGAGTTACTTGTAACTTTCGCGACGACGTTCTTTCGCGACTACGTTACTGGACGAAACTGAGCTTGGCTTTGCACAAGAACACGTAGTTCTTGATTATTAAAAATTACCTTCATTGTCAATTTTAGAACGATATTTTAACCTAAATATCGAATGTATTACAATACCTAGCTCACAAGTAATCTTAACTACATTGTTTAATGAGTTTTGTAAGCTACACTTTGTAAACTTTTGGAGGCGTCTTATTAGCCTGGTAAAGTACTGTTTCTTTTAATTGATGTTAACAACATATTTCTTAGATTAAGTTGTGTTTGATATATTATACTTATTTATTAATAAAGACATTTATAAAAAAAATAAAAAATAAAAAACTTGTAACTTTGCACAATGACTGTCTTCGAAAAGTCTAAATCTGTTGAAATATGACAAATATTCTTTATATTTTATTTTTATTAGGAAAACATATTTATTTGTAAAATTACAACTTATGGCACACTATATTTATTTATTTTAAAAGAAAAAATAATTCATGCTATAAAAGTTCTTTCCTTAAATTAAGCACTCAAAATTTTACATAAATACTTATATTATTTTTTATTCAAATTGAACTTTCAGAAACAAAAACCGGATAATAAAGTTCAAAATTATAAATGCCTTAATTATTTTTAATTAGTTATATGATTTTTCTATTTAACCGACTATCTGTTTTCCTCAAATGCTGTACGCAGAACTGCATGAAGTTTTTAGTTGCACTCCTTCATAGAAAATACTTTACAACTAAACGCAAAGTATTTTCTGGGAAGGCATGCATCTTTATCATTCTTCTTTTTTCATTTCTTCAAAATTATTGCTGGCACTAAATAAAATAATTTATTTTTTTAACCTCATCCACGAAGACGACGCAATTCTTTTTCCTAATCAATTACTTACAGTACAAGTGTGCAATACATCTCCATCATTTTGTTAATCTATTTTTGTCGTTACAAAATAATGAAGAAGAAAAAAATCAGAAGAAAGCATTTAAATAAACAGGTAAGATAGTCTACTGCAACTTACTAATAATTTTTTTGAGTAGTTCGACGTTGTTATTTCAGTGATAACTTAGATTTAATGATGGCCAACAATAATATACCATATGCAAAAACATCACATAACATGATAAACATCAATCAACATGAATTATTATGTAAATTTGATATAATACGCAAATAATATAACATACCTGATTTTTAAGTTAGCATTTCCTAGGCAAGTTTAAAAAATATATGTAAGGTAGAGCAATTTCCCTGACGACACTGTCATTCGTCTTAAAGAATAGTGTGGGATGTGTCTTCGTGGTAAGCACTAGCTGCACCCTCGCGCATACAGCAGGCTCGAGGCAACCCTGTGACACTACGTTTCTCGATTTCCGGACAATTTTGGAAACATTTTCTTGATACCAGAGCGAAGAAATGAAAAATATTAGAAGTACTAGTTGGAATCGAACCTACGACCGTCACGTTTACAGTGAGACCCTGTGCCCTTAAGCCACGATGGCCCTTATTACTAAAAAAACTCACATTAACGCTACTTACTCCTGGGTAGTACTAGATTTTAGTTAATTATTTTTTTTCATTTAAACTAAATGTAAAAATGTATTTACTAAATCCTAGTTTAATATAAAGTAAAGAAAAAAAAATGTAAACATTATTTTATATAATATTATTTATAAAAAAAATGTGATTTTTAATTTTAATTTATATGTCTTGTTTTTAATGATTTTTTAAAAATTGTTCAATTGAAATATTTTCGAAACAAACATGTAGGAATTAAAAAGCAATTTTTTTTCTAGTATTCAATTTACTTTTTAAACATATTTATAATTAAACTTTTGCTTTTATACAATAGTATTCCTAGAGAGCTTATAGCGACTAGTTTCGTTATTAATTCTACAGCTCTTTCTTTGGTTGATTTCTCAGTAATAAGATCTACAGGTTTTAAACTTTGTTTGCTCATCTGAAAAGATATAAATGGTGATTTACCAACAACTTCTCGTTTTATTTCTAAAATTTTTTTTTTCACGAATTATCCCAAAGAGCAGGAATAACTATTGACAAAACAAACCGATTCGAGACATTGCTTATTATGTGACGGAACTCAACGCCGCGATTTGTTTCGCCATGATTTGATGCCATCGGGGCGCAGAGGCAGTATCGCGCGACTATAAACGAGACAGGTGTGGGTTTGATTTTTACTCGGGGTAATGAATTACTGTTTATTAATATTTTAATTTCTTCGCTCTGGTATCAAGGCAACAAGCGCGGCGTTGAGTTCCGCCACTAAACACACAAAGCCTTAAAAATCGGCAAAAACTGGGGAACGGAGTATCTTAACTAAGTTCCCTCTGCTTTCCCTGCTATATGCGAGATACAACGTGAAGCTAAAAAAAATGTTATTTGTAATGGGGAATTCTTTTCACGTTAATTTCACTTTGAAAACTCAGTCCTTCTTGCATACTCCACCAGACAAAGTCAAGCATAACTTACCTTAATGTGTATTTTTTTCATTATATTTATTTCACTTCTAACATTATTTATGTTAATTATCAATTTTTTGGCTGCATTCTGTAATCTTAGCATAACAGGAGAATCAGGTGGCTCGAATTTAATTTGATTTTTGAGACGCCCGTAGTCACGTAAAACGTACGTAAGTGTAGCCTCTAAAACGTACAGCTGTTGAAGATGACATCCCAGCACATTGATGCATTCAATTATACTGTAACCAAATGTATTTATATTATTTAATAATTCGACGATATCTATATATATATAAAAGGACTTGTGCTGACTGAGGTAAGACGCCCGCAGAGCCGTAACCGCTGATGGTAGAAAAGTGAAATTTGGGCAGATGTTTATTTTCATATTCTGGACCTCCACTAAGAAGGGATTTTGAAAAATTTTAACCCTAAAGGGATGAAATAGGGGTTGAAAGTTTGTATGGAAAAAAAATGTAATCTGTACCGATTTTTATAAAATTTGAAATTCAGACTCTTATAAATATTTCATTGAATACGTGTTTCATGGTTTTTAAGAATTCACCCCCTAAGGGTTCAATAAGGGGTTGAAAGTTTTGTTAAAAAAAATTAAATTCAGAATGTTAAAAATATTTTATTGAACACGTGTTTCGTGTTTTTTTTAGAATTCACTCCTAATAAGCGGGCGAAGCCGCGCGCGCCCTCTAGTCTATTATATAATATGTTTATATGGTCGACGAGTTGAGTAAATTTTAGGATTTTTATTGTTTTTTAATATTTTCTCCCCAAGTGAACAAGAAGAAAGTGAAAGTTCAGAAAGCATATCTTTGAGGTGATCACAACTTAACACGATTTTATATTACAATATATACAAAACAAAATACATTTTTTCCATATTTTAGGTTAACACAGAATGATACACACTACATAAGTTTTACAACTTGCCTGTAAGAATTCCCTCTTCGTGCTTGAAGTCCCGCAACAGAGTTTACTTTCCATCCTCTCTTATGAAAGGTTCGCAATCCATGTCTCAATCTCTGTCTTTCAAATGGTAAGTCTATGCCCATATTAACCATATCACTCTCTTCGAGGAGTAAAAATGTCCTCAGATCTATAGGAGATTTGTCAAATGTCTTTTTAAGACGATCACAGTTCATACCATACAACAGATGGTTTATCTCTAATAAATATCTTGGCCTGTAATATTAAGAAATAAGTTAAGTCTTGACCATATTTTTTTTCCAGCTTATTGTGTATACCACATATAGCATGGTAGGCAGAGGAAAACTAGTGTTAAAATATTCTGTTCTCTATTTTCCGTTGAATTTTCGAGGCATTGAGTGTTGAGTGGAGGAACTCATAGCCGCGTTTTTGCCTTGTTACCAGAGCAAGGAAATTAATATATAAAATAATTCATTTCCCCGAATTGAAATCGAACCCACAACCGTAGCGTTTACAGTCACGCGCTTGCGGCACGCCAATCAGTATTTATATAAAATTCATAAATTAATTTTTTTTATAAAAAGTCACAAAAGTAAAAAATATCAATATATGGAAAAAATATCAACTATCATAAATTTGTTTTGAGAATGTTGTGGCTAAGCAGCACAATATCTGAGTTGTGGGTTCGATTCCCACTTGGGGGAAATAAATTATTTTCATTTTATGACAAGACAAAGCATGCCATTTTGCACACCATGCCAAAACTCTTTTAATGTACACATTAAAAACATACTTATTTTCATCTCTTAATCCTGGGTAATAATCATGCCATGTAGAAATATCTTCTAAAACACCACAACATAAATCTGTTTCATCAGTTTCATCATCTTGAACAAATTTAGCAATGATATGTTGGATTTCTTTGTAATTATAAGAATTGCAGATTGCCTGTGGTGATCTATTAGACATATCTACAATGTTCAATCTTGCGTTTTTGTTTAACAGGAGTTCGAGGCATCTTGGTTGATTATTATATATAGCCCAGAAGACCGCCTGCAAAGTTTTATTACAAAATTAAATATTTCCTTAACATAACAATAAAGTAAAAATTGAAACTGTCATGGCGTACTGGCAGAATAATGATTGTAAGTTTGATTCCTATTCCTACTTTCATTTCCATGCTCTGACAAAAAGAAAAATTGTGGTTTTAAGCTAACAGTTTTAGAGACAAGCTAGCTATATGTGGGATAGTGCATAACTAATAAATTTTAAACTTTATATTACTGTCTAGTTAAATATTAAGAAGATATATTAAGTATACTTACTGTCCAACCTTGTCGATCTCTCATTTCAATATTAACATCTTTTTCGAGTATTAATTCTACGACAGTAGAATAGCCACAATTTACAGCTTTCATTAAGGGAGTCATACCATATTTATCACCAATATTCAATAAACACTCATGTTGAATCAAGTTCGAAACTATATTGTATGCTGCCGTTTCGCTTGCATTATTGTTTGAACATGCCAACATAACAGGTGTTACTGAGTCTAGGAAATGGAAATTATTAAAGTCTATTAATTTTATTTTATTATTAATTTAGTATAATCAGTACTGATACTTAAATAATAAGCGATAGTAGATCAATAGTGTTTATATGCAGCAAAATGATGGAGATGTTACATATAGATGTAACAAAAATATATAAAAAAAAATTGTATGTTCTTATAATAAATGAATCTATATTAAAATGTATTTTCAAATAACAAGAGGTCAGTAGAGATACACAAGGATGCAACTGTAAACAAGATATTATATATGTTTGGGTTGTGAATTTTTCTTTGGCAGAAAGTAGGCAACAGAATTGATGGTTGTACTAATGGAAAATGTCTTAACACTATGGTCCCAAGAATCCTCTGGCTACCCTGCTATGTGGTTAATCTGGTTAAAGTAGTTTTGACTATGATTTATAAAAATTATGATACTCTATTTTAAATCATTAGATTTTAAAATATATTAATAATATACCTGCATACGCATTGGGGTCACTTCCTCTGCCTAAGAGTGAATCAACAATTTTTTCTTGAGCATGAAAACAGGCATGAAACAATGGTGTCCAACCACTTTCCAATTTTGCATTTACATTTCCTTTGAGATCTAAATTTTATATTAAATAATTACATTAGGAGTGATAAAACTGTTTATAAATCAAATACTTTTTTTCTATATAATTAATTTCATGTTTTAATTACCTGTGTCAATTATATTAATGACTTCTTCAAGGTTTCCATTTATAGTTGCGTCTTGCAATCTATTTTCAGTTTTCTTTTTAAGATTCTCATATTCTATTGCAAAGTTATTGGTGTGGTTCTGAAATAATAGTAAAGGAATTTCTAGCATTATAACTTTGAATATGATATTCATTATAAGTAAAATATAATTGTGAATGTAGAATCAAAACAATAATATAAGTAAGCGTAAGAATACGTTGGAAACAAAGTTGCATTACCATTTTTTCAAAAAATCCATAGTCGTCACTATCTGTATCATCATCGGATAAACCTGCTGGTCTAAAGTTAGCCATATTATATATTTTTACTTGTTTGTTCGGTACACTAATAATGCGTAAGTATACTTAAATTTTAAATTGTTATTTTTATCAACGAGAAATGAATGAATAACTTTTGTGGTTTTTGTTCAAACGTATTTCCAAATTATAAAATTGCAGTTTGACATTGACAATGACTTTGACAAATCTATTGATTATTGCTTCTTTGCAATTCATTATACGCATAAACGTTAACCATACTACCATACCATAAACGTTAACCCATGACAACCTAGCAATGCCAGTGTATTGCCTATGCCAAGCGGCGGGGTAGTGTGAGATAACGGAGCTACGGTCTCTGCATACTTTTTTCGCCAAGCACACTGTCATAAATCTCTTTATACATGCCCTTCTTGGGTTCCCCATGCTTTTTACGTGACCTTCCTACGGTATCTTTGATACTATGTTTTCGAAGGTCAGTGGGGGTCTCCCTCTACCTCTCCAACCGCTCAATTTTCCGTCATAAATTGTTTTTGCCATTCCTTCATCACTCATTCGTTCGACGTTACCAAACCAGCTAAGCGGAACGTGCTTAGCTGGTGCTCTTCATTCTGACCGTGACATCTTCGCTAGGACCTGCCATTCTGTGTGTCTCTTTATTGCGGCTTCGATCAGCTAAGCTGACTCTGCATACCCTCGATGAGTTTCCATCTCCACAGCATCCATCTTTCTTTCATTCTTCTTCTCTAATACCCATGTTTCGCTGCCTTATAACAACGTCGGTACCAACACTGCATTGTGCAAGGCCAAACAAAAATTAAAAAATTAAAATTTAAACTAAATGTAAACTAAACATTTTTTTTTATTGTAAATAAATATGGGAGGTGCCCAGTGTCAATAAATCACTAAAAAGGCATCCCACACTTTTTTTACGTTGCAATACATTTCTTTCTTATTTTCACTATTCTTAATTCAAATTTATTGAAATATTTTTAAAATTTTTAATATAATATCTATTCTTATTAATTTTAAAGTCTAACCTCAATCATCAGGATTTAAATTTACGTATCATAGTTCTGCTACTGTGGTCAACATAGAATTTACATCAATAGTTATGAGCAACTTCTGTTTTAAGGACTTCGAGCAAGGTGAACTCAATTTTAACTCAATAGACATCCTTGTTTGATATTTTTTCTGAACTTTTTGTTTCAATTTTTTTGTTAAAATAATTTATATTAACTAATGCTAAATCATTCACTTAGTATTTTTTTAGATTTATCCTGTAGTCCGGAACATAGCAGATTAGGCAGAGGGAACCTGAGAACGTAATGTTCTAGTAATATACACAAATAAAAAGTTAAATATTATTTCACATTGTATATGTATAGGTAATTTCGAGCCTCTGTGTGGTCATAGGGACCCTTGGCGCTTTCATGTTTTATTGTACATATATTTTAAGAACAATTTTATAAAATAGTAACGAAAAAAACGGTAATATTTTTATATCGTAAGTCTTTTGAGTATATAAAAAATTGTGTACTCAAGTAATTAATACATTAATGTATCAAATAACAAAAGGTAAAAAATTAAATATATGTATATGTACATATATAAAAACCGGTCAAGTGCGACTCTGTCTCGTCTACCGATGATTCCATACCAATTTTAGGATTGTAGGTCAGCAGGAATTACTACTTATAAACTCAAATTTCCGTGCGTATGCACTCATTTTGTATATAATTAACTACTAATATAACCTTATAATATTTTTTTCTATGACATATTTCCCCTTCTTTCTCTTTTTTTCCTTTATTTGTATTCCAAGTTCTTACTTCGTGTCAAATTTCAAAATAGCTATTGTCACGGGTGTATAGATTTTGATTATACGGTGAATTTCATACAAATCAGCAAAAACTATGAATAAATGGTCTCTAATCTTTTGATTGCGTTGGCATATGATTTTTTCTGTGCTTCGAGGGACCGTAGAGCTAAGTGTTCAGTATTAATTATAATTTGATACCTCCACGTAATTTCGAAATAAATTTCTTGTTCAACGTAATCCTGCAAGTGTTTCGTTTTTTTTCTTTTGAGGTTTTGTGATTGTTTATTATATAAGTACCTACCGGCAATTATTTGACTACTGAAATACAAAACAATTGTAAAAATGTGTTAACAAAAGAGCCACTCACAATTTTTAAGGAACGCAGAGTGAAAGCTCTGAAGTGTGGTTCTTAAGCTTAGAAGTCATTCTTCGCGTCGGAAGGTAAGGATAATAGGCAACAGTTCCAATTAAGCGACGACGAGGGCGTTTGTTAACATTTAATTAACGTCAGGCAGCTATTGTGCCGCCGTCGGGCTCCAGGGCCGGCGAGCTTCGTCTGTTGCGTCTTGATGAGCCCACAAGTCACAGCGTTTCGAATTACAACTGACTCTTTGGAGTATATTTTCTAAGCATTTGTGTTGTTCGTGATACATCGCGGTTTTAAATGTCAGCTTTTGTTCGTGTGTGATTGTGAGAGCGGCAATAGAATGGAAATGTTTATATGGTAATAAAGAAACTGCACAGGTATTTAAGATTGTTGTTAACGGTAGACGGTAAGACCAGCACTCTTCACAGGTGCCGCTTGCTAATGATGCGATGCCTTAGGGCAACTTCGGCGTTGACATGAGGCACACTCATTGGAACATCTATAAGCATCCTTTTTGTAAAGGTATACTTTATTACTGAAGCATTCTTATAAACAAATATTTTGCTATGTTTATATTATTCATATATTTTTTTATGCCTTTTAATTAGATTTCCTTACATAAACAGCATGAATATATACTATATATTTGTAAGGATATATAAACTACAACATGTTGTAATTGTAGGTAGGTATATATCAAACGTAACCTTCAGTATCGAGTTGAATAAAGAGTTAAATATATTTTTTAACGTAACTATATCGTTTCCAACCTGTCCGAGAAATATTTCCGAATGTAATAAGAATTTTTCTATGCGGCGTTGAAGGTATGAGATTTGATTTATCGCAGTGGGCCGAGCGAGGCGCGCTGACCGCCCGCCGCCGGACGCGTTATTAAACTTTTCCCCATATTAAACATTCCGGAGACGAATACATTTTATTGTTGCCTCGGACCGACGTCAGAGGCCCCTACAAAGCGAAACTCAAAGACGGCAATTGCGAAATAAATTGAAAGCAATTTGATATTGCGTTGTAAGTAATAGCCGACAGAAGCCCGCAACCCTATAGAAGTCAGAATTTAGTAAACTTTTTGCGGTTCACTCGAATCTGCCTCTTTGTTTAAACTTGGAATATGGATATGTCTGTGTATATGGGGTTACTTGTTTCTTAACGATTGAAATCGTCGTGGCGCAGGGGCGCAAACGTGTGATTACGCGTGTGTAAAGCGACGGTTGGGGATTCCATCTCCACTCGAGGGAATGAATTATTATTTATTAATATTTTCATTTCTTCGCGCTGTCACTATGAAAAATTCGGCGAAAAGTGGAGATCGGAGTGTCTTAACACTAGGTTCCCTCTGCCTACCCTGCTGTATTCAGGATACAGCTTGAAGTTGATTAATAGATATCATGTAATATACATCAATAATTACAATACGATGAAAACAAATGATTCATGAATATAATATGTTTAAATTAACATTATAAAATTGCACTAACTCATCCAACAAGGAAAAGAATTATCTCCTCCCTATTTCCTATAATTATAACCTCCGGAAATTAGATATCGGATTAGACTGGTCAATGGAGATGGAACTAAAACGGACGATATACAATTATTATCTGTGTGTGTCTGTCTGTTAGTTGAATATTGTTTTTCAGCTTCACGCTGTATCCTACATACCTATGGGTAGACAGAGGGAACCTAGTGTGAACTGTGATGATACTCCGTTCCTCACTTTCCCCCGAATTTTCGAGGCATTGCGTGTTGACTGACGGAACTCAATGCCGCCCTTTGCCTTGACATTAGAGAGAAAAAATTAAAATATTAAATATGTATTTCATTTCTTCGTGGGTTCTTTTCAGTTTCAGTAGGAATTGAACCTACAACCTGTCGCGTCAGTATTACAGTCATACTCTTGTGCCCGTGTGCCACGACTGAGCTCTGATTCTTGTACGTTGATAGATATAGTTAAAGACTTAATGACAGAAATATTAGGTATTATTCATAATATGTAAGTCTTTATTTTGATAAGATTTTAACTATTTTGTTTTTATACTAGGCAAAGCGCGGCATTAAGTTCCGCCCCTCAACACGCAATGCCTCGGAGTGTCTTAACACTAGGTTCTGTGCGGAACGTTTAATACAAATAGTAATCAAAAAGAGAAATATCAATTGCTTAAGGCAATGTAAAACTACTTAACTGTTCAGCAATTTAAAGTGGATATATATTTAGCCATTGCTATAAAACTGATATAAATAATTGATTGAAATAGCTTCTTGTGACTTATTGAGTTGGATTTAAAAGCTAAGGGAGGTAATTACATTTTGAAACATTATCTTGTATCCGTTGATTTCTAAATAATTAGTTTTTAGTTTTACACTGTATCCCGCACATAGTAGAGTAGTAGGTAGAGGGAACCTGGGAACCTAATGTTAAGATAATCCGTTTCCATTAGGACACTTCCATTCTCCAATTTTCGCTGAGTTCTGTTGATTTTCGGAACTAAACGCCGTGCTTTGCCTCGTCACCAAGGCGAGGAAGTGAAAATATTAAATATTTCACTTCCTGAAGTGGGAAGCAAATCCCACAACAGCTTAATGATTAGTTAAATTGTGATTAGCAAATTCTTTTGTCAATTTTTCTTTAATTTTAATAGTATTTGTATTTTTTTAACAATGAAAGTAAGTCATATTTTTTTATTAAAATACACGACAATATTTATATGTTTTATCAATTTAACGTCGCGTTATTTAACACTTTGAGCTAAAATTTTCACACATAAATCAAAAATCAGCTTCACGCTGTATCCCGCACACAGCAGGGTAGGCACAGGGAACCTAGTATTAAGACACTCCGTTCCCCACTTTCTGCCGTATTAATATAAATCAAATCTTTACACGTAATATATATTAATAACTTTTGTATATAAATTAATAAAATTTTATGAATTCTTACCTAATTTTTAAAATACATTCTATAGCAGCACTTGGTTACAGTAAATTTTAATTTATATTTCAATTACATTAATAAAATAAACAATACTTTCAGCTTTAACTTATGCGCATAAAAGTATTAATATAAGAACGTAACAATATTGTAAGAAGCGAGAGAGTTACGAGGTAGACTTATGGCTTCCATTCAGCGGAGGAGAGATAATGCTTGCAGGCAATCACATAAGTGGATCAAATAGCTGTAGTCCATTTGGATAATGAACTGGAGACTAGCCTCACTGAATTCTTTTATTGTATAGCCGTTACTATATATGGACAGTATTTAACCTAACGTTTATATAGAAATGAATGTGTATGATATAGGATTCACCTATTTTACTATAATATGTTGTTATATAAATTATTAAAGGAAAAACACTCGAATGAGTGGTTGGTTCTTAATATTCTTTTTTTTTCTTAATAAGCATTTTGTTTGTATTTGTCATATAAATATTTAATTTTATTTAAGTACATAATAAAAGCTTTCGACATAATAGCGATGTGTAAATTAAAATGATCATTATTATCTGATTGAACAAAGAGATGATTGATGTCCTATAATTTTCGTACTTAATTTATAATATACGATTTTAATAATACTGATATAAATCAGCTTCACGCTGTATCCCGCACACAGCAGGGTAGGCAGAGTGAACCCAGTGTTAAGACACTCCGTTCCCCACTTTCTGCCGAATTCTGGAGGCATTGCGTGATGAGTGGCAGAACTCAACGCCGCGCTTAACCTCGACACCAGAGCGAAGAAAATGGAAATATAAATTTAACTAAATATTTCATCTCCTCGAGTGGGGATCGAACCCACAACCAGTCGGTTTTACAGTCGGTTAATCAGTACCAATATAATTATACATTATAACAAAAACTAAGTAGGCTAAAGCTCAAATAAAATATTTAATGAAAATCACCGCAGTGTTTAGTAAATTGAATCATTTTCATTTGCTTGCACGTACAAGCACGTTTTGGAGGTATGCCGTATACATACATACCAATAGAATGGTATCTGATCAATCCATTACCAGGCTGTTACTACGTCCAGGAGCTGTAGACGAGCTGACGACACACATTTTCAATTTCCCCCTCTTGTTGTTAGCACAGTTTCGTCACCACCATAGTTTGATCTACTAAAGTTTATTGTTTCAAATTGATGATTGTATTACCTAAATATATAAAATCAAATCAAATCAGCTTCACGCTGTATCCCGCATGCACAGAGTAGGCAGAGGGAATCTAGTGTTAAGACACTCCGTTCCTCACTTTCTGCCGAATTCTTGATGCATTGAGTGTTGAGTGGTAGAACTCAACGCCGCGCTTAATCTCGACACCAGAGCGAAGAAATGGAAATATAAATTTAAGTAAATATTTCATCTCCTCGAGTGGGGATCGAACCCACAACCAGTCAGTTTTACAGTCACACTTAGTGCCGCTGCGCCAAGACTGGCCTACATATATATAGTTTAAAATAATAAAGACACATTTAATTATAAAATTGTTTTGCTATCTTTGTTCATCATGTTTTTATTTAAGAGTATCCGTACACAATATACACCTAGTGCATTACCGTCAGCTGCCATAATACATATTATAGTCCTTTTATAGAGTTAATGAAAGATTAGTTGTAACTTTTAATCGCTCAATCTAACAATGTAATAGTCATAAAACAATACTTAAATAAAAGCCACAGAAATGTACGTAATTTTTTATATTTAGTTCCTAAATTATATCGAAAAAAAAATAAAAAATATATTAAAAAAAATCACATTCATACAAAACAACATCTACGAAACAAAGAGTGTGTGCAGGCTCTATAAAATTTAACGAGCAAACTTATTAACCCATTTTACTATGGACAAATTGAAACCGCCGACGATATCATAACTTGCGTGATACAATCAATTAATTTAAATTGCTTCTTTCCAATTTACAATCGAGCACTCTCTGCCTCTGCCGCAAATTGATTTTAAACATTACGTTGTTTAGAGGCGGGGATCTGTATGAGCTAGCGCAATAGCGTTTCCTCCAGCGAGTCTATTTGGGCGAGATCCATTACTTCGGAGTGGCGGCAAGAAGCAATCTCATTGAATGACCGCCCTCACCCCTCCTCCCCGTGCACCTCCCCCCCTCCCCCGGTCCACACCAATCGGTAAATATGCGTGTTAAATATGTATGTGCTGTTAGATGCTCGTAAGTGTATTAGATTTTACTTGTTCCATCATTCGGCTCTGTACGTATATAAATATTTATATGAAAATAAATTTATGGCTATCCCAGGACGACTAATAGTTCTATCTATTAATAAATATTGTAACGTACGTTTTAATATTTAATTATTATTATTGTTGAAACGTCTCTTTATGGAGTTAAATATAGTAAGGTATATATACCTGTATATACCTGTATGCAGCTACTAGTTCGTCTGTATGAGATTAAATAACTTATATCTGACTGCGAAAACTTGGAATGCACTTCGCGAAGTGACTAGACTTTTCCATTAAAGGCAATTATCAGACACAACAGAGGAACCAGTGCCTTCAGTTCAAACCCGACCCCATCTTGGGGACGGACCTGTTAAAGATAACGTCATAAAGTCGCCGGAGTAGAGAGCCGGACTAACATCTTTGCTTTTGCAATCCCCTCACCTCACCTCGGGATAATGGACGCCTCCTACACCCGCTTTTGTGAATTTACTAAATACAATTTGCTTTAGTTTAGTATTGAGCTGAATAAAATTTAAAATAATTGTTATATAAATATAAACTGTCAATGTAGGTGTCTGTTGAGGCCAGTCAGCACAAAGTGTGACTGTAAAACCGACTGGTTGTGGGTTCAATCCCAACTCGAGGAGATGAAATATTTACTTAAATTTATATTTCCATTTCTTGACACGCTCTGGTGTCGAGGTAAAGCGCGGCGTTGAGTTCTGTCACTAACACGCAATGCCTCGAGAATTCAGCAGAAAGTGCGCAACGGAGTGTTTTACACTAGATTCCCTCTGCCTACCCTCCTGTGTGCAGAGTACAGCATGAGCTGATTTTTTAACTGTCAGTGTACAAATTTAGAGGAGTTTAATTAAGTTCTATAATTAGATTTTAAGTGCCGATTCCAAGTAAAAATTTTATTATGGTGTATGGTGTAATTCAAAATAAATATTATATTAATTTTTACGCATATGCATTTTTATTTTTCAAGTTCTTTAGTGTAAAATAACAAATACAGTTATTAGTCATATTATTTTATCGCTTATCTTGTTTTCTGTTGCTTTACTTATTGTTAACCAAAAATAAAAATATAACCACTTCATCACCACTTATACAACAAAAAAAAATTAAAAAAAATATATAATTCTACGAACGCTTTGGTCAGCGTCAAATATAACGAATTTACATAATTCATATTTAATTTACCAAAAATATAAATGAAATGATAATAAAAAAAGCCCTCTCATTTCTAATTGCTATAGTTAGATTGACGTTATCAAACCGGGTAAATACATGAGTAGCCCTAATGGACGAGCGTTGATGGTCCGTCACTCCACATTTGACTGGACGGCTTTCACATTGGCACTTACGTGATGCCTGTGAGCTTACATGCTACAGTAATATGTCAATTTGAAATACTATAGTGTCTAAACGGACGAAATATAGAGCAATATCTAAGTGCTTGGACACATTCGCTCTCTATTTTGCAACTTATATGAAAAATATATTGTAGAGTCGAATGAGAAGTGAATTTAGTAACGTCTTTCGTACTGATATATTTTTTTTGTAGTGTGAATAACTGCCAAATTAAAATTTCATTAGAAAATACTATTACGTTTATATATAATTTTCTACCGGAGAGTTTCGTTATAAATAAGTTCCTAAATAAAAATTAATAAATATTATTTTATTCTCAATATGATCATTTAAAAACAGCATTAGATAAATAAGATTTAAGCTAAGATAGGGAAACAGGATTATAAGATTATAAAGCACGTGAAGCACTGTTTTGTAAATGATTTGTATATGGAGTACGTACAATAGTACTTTTTAGAGAAATGGGCAGCGTGTAACTTTGTAAATATTTTAATTATAAGAAATAAAAAAGTTTTAATATCTTGATTGATAAGGATAGCGTATCTTAACTTATGCAACATTTTTTTCTAATCATGTGGCCACATTTATTATAAAGGTGTTTTAAAGTATTTATTGAACTTACGTGAGTTTGAAGTCTAGATCCTAGAATGAAGTAGAAAACAAAGTTAAGAAAAACATAAATAAATGTGTCCGTATAAGATTTCATATACAGCTACAACAGCAAAAGCTAAGCATGTTATTTCCTTTTGTGTAGAATGTGATGATATAGGAAGGTTACTTTAACCACAATTTTATTTTATCTATGTACTTTTAATATTAAACACAATCTGTAGAATAAAGCCCATAAACTACTAATATTTTTTATTAATTTTTTTTTATTAAAATAAACGTTAAACTTTAAAAAAATATATATATTAAATATAAATTATTAAAATAGCTATTTACTTTTATATCTCGTATTATAAACAAAACAATTTGCTTACTGAAATTCTAAGACGTGATGAATATATTTTAGAACACACAGAAAGACCATTGATCTAATATCAACTAATAAGAAGCGCTCATCAGTTTTGATAGCGGCTTGACGACCCCAAAGTAAAAACGCAACATCTTTTTAGGCTTACGTCCGAGTGTTGAGTGGGTTCACAAATGTCGCTAAAAGGCTGGACGTCGTTGTTTATCCGGGCAACATTAGGCGGGTAACCGGACACGCGCGCTCTGAGTGCGCTACAAGTATCCGCTTTCAACTCATTACGGCTCGGACGTGGTGCGTGGGCCGGGACTCCCCCCCCTCCCCCCCACGGACCAACCCATTCCACGGACTCTTTGTCCTTCAATCCCTCTTACAATCTTCGATCGAATTCCGAATACCCATACGGCTAATGTTGTTTATTCGCATTAAGCACAACAAAAATAAGGAAAGTCCGATTATTTGGTTTTTTTCGTTATGAGTGTTTTATAATATATTTTTATGCTATTAAATGTTTTATAGTGGTTGGTGTAGCTGGATGGATGGCCTATGAATACGACGGATGTGGTTTCAAATGACATCAGTCAGAATATTTACATTTATGATAATATAATATTAGTAGATATCTGGCGCTGATAAGATTCCGTTCCTGAATTCCAACATACCATGTGCAATGGCATCATATTTTGGGAAAACGGAAAACGGAATGATGAAACACTATAGTATTTCGGTCATTAAGAATATATCGATAATAACAATATTTACTCGTATGGCACTTATTGATGTCTTGTTAAAATATTAAATGTTAAAATAATACTGCAGAATCTGAGATTTATCACCAACACAAGTTATTTTAAATTAGCAGTAAATATATATATTTTTTATTGTATCTACGTCAATGTCCGTTATTCACAAAATAAAACGACATTAATAGATTTCTTATTAAAGTCAATTTGTATGAGAATTGTTGCTGGTTTAACTTTATATGTGTTAAGAAACAAGAAGGTGGCTTGACCGCGCAATAACAGTTCCTACAAATTGGATCTATTGATATTGAAACCGAAAAAAGATAATTATTATATTACATTAAATATTATTTTTATCTAAATTGTAGCATAAAAATTGCATTTTTATATGTGGAATGAAAATTATTTGAATAATTAATAACTAGGTACTTCTTAAGCAGGTTGATGCCTATACTCTTCTTACTTTGTTTAGTTTTTTTTCTCAGCTTCACGCTGTATCCCGCACACGGCAGGGTAGGCAGAGGCAACCTAGAGTTAAGACACTCCGTTACCCAATTTCCGCCAATTTCTGGAGGCATTGCGTGTTGAGTGGCGGAACTCAACGCCGCGCTTTCTCCTCTTTTGTTTAGTTAAATACATATATTTCTAGGTAAACACTTTTAAATGATTTTTTTTTAACATATGTATATATATACACACAAAATAACTAGCATCATCCAGAAAAGCCTAATTGAAATAGTACAAATCCCTTAAATGTGTACCAAACAAACAATATACATACTCGTATATATATTTTTTACTGGCTAAAAGAAGTTTTCCTAACAGAAATCACGGCGTTCGGAGCTTGTACCGCAATAACATAACCGTTTGGACAAATTGTGGCGCGGACCGGGATTAGCGGCCTTATGGAACAATTCGCGTAACAGCCAGCTTCCTGGGATTTATATCAAAGTCCACCCAACCATTATAAAGTAGCGAATTGAATCATGTTAGCTTTAATTATTTGATATTTGGATTTCTTTATTTATTTTATTTTTTAATTAAAAAAAATATTTTTTTGAAAATTAATGGAAAAAAAAATTAAATCAACTTCACAATGTACAGCAGGGTAGGCAGAGGGAAGCTAGTGTTAAGACACTCTGTTTCCTACTTTTCGCCGAATTCTGGAGGCAGTGCGAGTTGAGTGGCGGAACTCAACGCCGCGCTTTGCCTCGACAACAGAGCATAATAAATCGAAATATACATTTCAAATAAATATTTCATTTCCTAGAATGGGGATCGAACCCACAACCAGTCGCGTTTACAGTCACACTTTGTGTCTCCCTGCGCCACGACTGGCCTCTGCCTCTTCTTTCTTTTTAACGGACTTGGTACAGTAGTTTTTTTTTTTTATTTAGAACTTAATAGCCTGAAAAGGTATCCTGGCTAATAAAGCTATACGACTGGGTGAAACTATACTGTAGTTGCAATTTATATTCAGGCGCGTCCGTCGGACTACGTCAATAATTTTAATACTATTATTATATTTCGATGCTAGCATTTTCACATATTTATAGTAATCCTAAATGTGGAAATAATCCAGTATGTCAGAGGCCAGTCGTGGCGCAGAGGCACAAAGTGTGACTGTAAAATCGACTGGTTGTGAGTTCGATTCCCACGCGAGGAGATGAAATATTTACTTAAATTTATATTTCCATTTCTTCGCTCTGGTGTCAAGGACAAGCGCGGCGTTGAATTCTGCCACTCAACACGCAATGCCTTCAGAATTCGGCAGAAAGTGGGGAACGGAGTATCTTAATACTAGGATCCCTCTGCCTACCCTGCAGTGTGCGGGATACAGCGTGAAGCTGATTTGATTTATATACATGTTTAAACATCTTGTTCCATTCGTCTTGAGTACCTACATAAGTATTTAAAATATGCAAAGAGGAAAAAATATCTTTATTTATATTGTAATATTTGTTCAGGTTCAAACTACTGTTTCTCGCATAGGCAGAGTAGACAGAGGGAGCCTAATGCTTAGACACTGTTCCCCATTTTCCGCTAAATTTTTGCCGAGTGGGAATCAAACTCACTTTACTTAGATAAGTAGACATCTATGTTAAATGTATATCAATTAAACTAAATGATAAAAATATATTTTAGAATAATTGAAATTATAACGTGGGATTACTGGTAATTCTATTTCCATTTAATCACAAGAACAAAACATATATAAAACTTTTTAATTAGAGCCGGATATAATCAAGAAAGTAGTTGTGTTATTAATTAAAATCTTAAAGTCTTTTATCTTATGCCTATGCAAAAAGCAAGCGCAAATTAGTTTTTTCCTGTCGCAAACAGTTTTGAATAGTAAACAAAATGAATAGGCCGCCCTAAGTAAAGTTTAATCCGTTTTTATTACAAAGAAAAGAAGTAATTACTCTACCCTTACCGCTGCAGAGGGTTGGAGCTGGAGGTAAAAATTTCCATAGATTTATCATAACCAAATTAAGTTTATAATTAAAAACAGGAGTTTTGTATAGACGTAATTTGAATATGTAAATAATATTATTCTTCGCATTGCTTATTATGGTAGAAAAAAATAATCTGCTAAGTTCTCAGCTTCTTGCGCTCCAACTTTTTTTATATTATCTTATTTTTCGTCATTATTATTATTCTTATTTTTTCAGCTTCACGGTGCATCCCGCATGTATCAGGGTAGGCGCAGGGAGCATACATAGTGTTAAAACATTCCACTTCTCACTTCGCACCCAATTTCGGAGACATTGTGTGTTGAGTGGTGGGACTCAACGCCGCGTTTTGACTCTACAATACAGCGAAAAAATAAAAATATTAAAGTAAATAAATATATATTTTTTTAAAATGTGGCGGCTGAACCCACCACCAGTCGTGTTTACAGTCCAAATCGTTTTGAATAGAATAGCCACACACTTGTGCCACGACTGACCTCACCGAGATTAATATATTCCAAATAAACAAATGACATTAACTGAAGCAAGTATAGAAGCGACGCTTTATCATTATTTGCTCAGCTAATGGAATAATTACCACCGCGGAGAGGATAATTGCAAAGGCGACGAGTGCTCCTACACGCGGTAATGAACCCGGAATTGTTTACGCTTTAAACCACACACACGCATTGTTTGGTAACAATAACCACTTTTTCAGAGAGGCCAGGGCGAGAGTCGTGGCGCAGAGGCACAAAGTATGACTGTAAAACCGACTGGTTGTGGGTTCGTTTGGGGACTCGAGGAGATGAAATATTTAATTAAATTTATATTTCCATTTCTTCGCTCTGGACTCGGGACAAACCGCGGCGTTGAGTTCTGCCACTCAACATGCAATACCTCCAGAATTCGGCAGAAAGTGGGGAACAGAGCGTGCTAACACTAGGTTCCCTCTGCCTACCCTGCTGTTTGCGGGATACAGCGTGAAGCTGACTTTTTCAAAGTGGCAGAAAAATCAAAAAAGAAGAAAATAACAAAAGGGACAATTTGAATCGAAATTTGTTCTTAATATTTCGTTCGTTCATGTAATAACTTTATATATTTTATTTCACGTAGGTCCTGTTGATGGAGTAAGCTTAGATAACTTTTCTAAATATTTAAGTACATGTACGAAAAAGAAGAAAAGAGGGTAGCTGTTGTAATGTAATAACAATAAATTCTATTTACAAAGCACAAAATAATTAAATTATTTATTTATTTATTTTCAATTTGAATACTCAAACTCTAATTACGAACTTCACTCATCGCCTAATCTGAATACACCTAAAATCAATTTGGAGCTCGTAAGGCAAAACGGTCTCACCTAAGAGTCCCTAAAAGGCTCGAAGGCGGGCGTCCCCGCTGCCCGTCTAGTTCGCTTGTGCCCGTTTATAAACGGTTTTATTGCTTTCGGAGCAACCGAACATTATTAAACTTTTCCAATTTCGATTTATCACGTAGCTGTCGGAATTTAATACCGCCCTACCTTCGGCGGAGGCGATCGCCCGCCGCGTGATTACAATACACATCGTTAATAATACGAGCGAAGGCGGCTTCGGAAGCTTCGGAAGCTCAGGCTGCTGATTATGACGTGATGTGACCACGGCGGGCCTCTTCCGTGATAGGCTAAGGGAAAAATGGACACAATTTAATTACTTATATCACAGCTTAATGGCGTAATACTTGCCTGCTTAGAGATAAAGCGTTTATCATATAAACCTCCCTTATATTGCCGCGCGGTATGTTTCTGTAGCGAATTTCATAACAAAATGAAGTCTCATATCAGCACGGGTTAAAATTATGAAGCTAAAACTGAAGGTTATTGAAAACGTGACTTACATTTATATGGGTCATATGAAATGAAATTTCATAGGTACGTACATACGTGTATGCGAACTGTATTTTATTAGCAGTAAAAAATAAAAATATTCCAATACGTATCTTATATTATTTGTGTTTCTTATTCGTGTTGTATTTTGTTATACAGAAGCAAAATAGAGACGGCTATATTATTTATTTAAAGAATAATATTATGGATTTTTAATTATTGTTAAATTCTTCTTCGGTTGAAAAGGTGATGCGGGCGATAGAGGTGCAGTAAACACGTGAGGATAGCGCGGAAAGGTGCGTGGTCGGGCACCAGGGTATAGTGAGAGGTCGGCGATGCAATCTACTCTCATTCATAGGGCCAATCAAGTACCGACCCACCGCCACCCGCTTTGTGTACCTCCACCCGAAACAGGGCCGCATCTAGCATAACAACAATTGAAATACATAATATATATAGCCCAGTGATATGTAATCGTTAGATATTGTTGACTATACAAAAACAATCTAATTATAAGTCTTGCCTGCTAATTGAACATTTTTAATTTACTTCTGTTTTAATTGGAAAATATTAAATTTGTCTTTTTGCCTGTTAGTTTACCTTGTATGTAACACCGGTGTAGAGTCTTAGTAAAAATTGTACCAACATATTTTCCTAAAAAAAATATGAATATAAACGATGATTTATCTACATTATAACAAGTACGTCCCTGGTGCTCGAGCTCACGTACGACCGCTCGTAAGTTCAATGGAGGTGTTGATTAAAAATATTTCCCATGTGCGGGTGGATAAGACCCAATTGGGCAAGCAATCAGCCACCCGCCGCCGCCCTCGCGACCGTCTACCGCTAATCATGCGCGACGTTGCTCGCCACTCACTCTCCACTCTTTATTTATCGCGATGATTTTAACTCTCTGTTATATATGTCATTTTTTTTCTTGAAACTTGAGGTTACTGCTGTTGAGCTTAATTGGCTTATACAGCAACACCGATTGGTTAGGGGTACGATGGTAAGAGGGTACTCTGTGTCTGGGAAATTGCACGCTCTACGTGGTTGCTTGAGAGAATGTCGTCGGTGGCCAGGGCGTCCCCTAAGGAACTCGAACCTAGCCTTGTGGTCCTCGATCAGGCTGGGATTAAATTATTGCTGTTCTATTTATGGAATGTCTCTTATATTGATATTATGTTAACAATAAATTACTATAGAAAAATCATATTTTGCAAATGTTACGATCTTATAAAGTAACAAATATGTATATTAATAATTTAACGCAATATTTAAAAAAAAACAAGGTAGGTACTTAAGTAATTTTGAGAATTGAAAAGAGTGATGTTTTTTTTAAACTATACGTTTAAAAAAAACATCACTCTTTTCAATTCTCATCTTTAGAGACAGTGCAGTGGGTTAATTGAGCAACGTAATAAAAATGTCAACTTGAACCCATAATCACCAGTGAACAGCTCGGAATGCTTTAACTACATAACTACAGCATCGTTCACATTAGGTAGGTTTTTTAAATCAGCAACTTTTCAGATTCAAATACAAATATTTTTTAATTTCTTTGAAATATACATGTAATGTAATATACGTATCTTTTAAATGTAAATTTTAACATGCGAGTATGCGAATGCTGTAGCCAAATATTTTCCATACCAAAGCTTCGGCTCACACAAAGTGATGCCAGTGGGCAAAAACGATAATTATCTAAGAGTATTTTAATAGAGTATTTTAATAGATAGAGAAACGATAATTATCTAAGAGTATTCTAAGAGAAGACAGTTAGCAGAAAAAATATTACTTAATATTTTTTTTGCTGTATCCCGCACACAGGAGGGTAGGCAGAGGGAATCTAGTGTTAAGACACTCCGTTCCACTTTCTGCCGAATTCTGGAGGCATTGCGTGTTGAGTGGCAGAACTCAACGTCGCGCTTAGCCTCGACACCAGAGCGAAGAAATGGAAATATAAATTCAAGTAAATATTTCATCTCCTCGAGTGGGGATCGAACCCACAACCAGTCGATTTTACAGTCACACTTAGTGCCGCTGCGCCACTACTGGCCTTGTTACTATTACTTAATAATGAAATACTAAAATGTTAGTAAAATGTAAATAATATTTTTAACAATTACATACATTTGCACTTATAAACAAAACCAAATATTTTTAATTAGTAGTAACTCCATGTGATATTTAATTAACACAAATATCTAAAGAAAACTTTTTCACAATAAACCCATAATAATATTCTCCAATTACGAGTATCGATTATTAATTCAACACGATAAGTGGAATCGATACATCGAATTTCTACTATAGAACTACAAAAAACTGATCCAGAAAACGATTGCTGCTTCAAAGCGCTCACATTAATACGATTATTTCTCGTAAGAACTCTACAGCACCGGTTGAAGCATCGAGGTTTTTTTCTTCAGATCTAAATTCATTAGAAAATGCGCGCACGTCGTATCCGTCGTATGCGCCGCACAAATGTCGCGCATATCGGATGCCGCGGTTTTTGCGCGTCACTCTGTCTAACGAGATTGAAATAGCCTCTTGCTTTTTGGAAGGAGTTCCATTGGAAGGAAACTAAAAAGTAAATAAAAAGAATCAATAAAATGTGCGGTTTAATTCGAAGTATATTATCATCATTGGAAAAAGGAGTGCTCGTCAAGGGGTTTTACCGTATTTGGTCAAAATTGGTTCAGATATTGAACATTTTTGGCCTTCATTAAATGAAAACGATAGTCGACTAATTGGATTTTTTTTATAACTTTTTTATATGATCTGTAATATTTTTAATATACTTTTTGTATCGTTAATTACATTTTTAATTAATACTATATTTAGTAATATGTTTTCTTTATTTTTTTTATATGTTAAATAAATATTTGTCATTGATATTAATATAAAATTTAAGAAAATATTTTTAATTATGCTAAACCAGTATATCCAGTTAATGAAAGAAAAAAAAATAGAGGTATCAATCAAGAGCCGTTGAATACAAATTAGGCACTGTTTACTTTATTGAAGCACCTACTTATTGTAGGAATAGTTTTTATGCATTCCACCTTCTAAGGACTTAGTGCAGCTGTTCAAACGGGTTGTTGCCATATTCAACTCAGAAATGTGGTAATTCCTTTTGATCCGATTTAATTAGCTACTTTTCATTCGATTTTACTGTTATCTGTTGGAGATAACATCTTTAAGGCAATATTACAGCTTTAAATGCTAATTCCTTTAAACTTGCTATAGTAAGAGTTAATAATTGTTTTAAGTTATTAAAAATTATTTTAATTTTTATAGTGGATTTTTTGTATCGTTGATTAATAGATACTCGAAATATTTAATAGTAATGTTTTAAAATACAATTATATTTAACATAGTTATTTTGGCCCTAATTCTGACTGCTAAGCTGAACGTTCTAGTCCATTTGGGTTTTATATTTGGGTGCCGAGACGAGACGAGGAAATATTTTAAACAATTAATGAATGTTTGTACGGGATTAGAATTTATTTAATTTAAGAAATATATATGAGAGTCTTATCTTTGTACGAATAGTAGTAGAGATAAGTATCGAATCAGTTGTGAGTTGAGTGCTTAAACTAGATTATAATAAGCTTTAAACATTATACATATATGCTTATAGGCTACATTTAACAGCTCTCACCTGGAGTTATTAATTTAAGACATTACAGCAACTGAATTTATTACAGAGATGAAATATTTACTTAAATTTATATTTCCATTTCTTCGTTCTGGTGTCAAGGCAAAGCGCGGCGTTGAGTCCTGCCACTCAACACGCAATGCCTCCAGAATTCGGCAGAAAGTGGGGAACGGAGTGTTTTAACACTAGGTTCCCTCTGCCTACCCTGCTGTGTGATACGGGATACAGCGTGAAACTGATTTTTTTTTATCAAATCAATTCGTATAGTTAGTTGCCTTCAGAATTATTTTAAACGTTACTTTAGCTATCTCCAGAGACTGAGTATATTAATTATGTTTATGGAACGACCGATTAAAATTGTCGCGACGCGTCGTTAACGCGTCCGCACCGCATACTAGACTAGGCACCTTATGAACGTCAAAGTCACATATCTTGTTTTTTTTTAAGTTAATATCATGATTTTAAAGACATAGAATAAGTTAGTTAAGGCTAATCGTGGCGTGGAAATAATCGTGTGATTGTAAATGTGACTGGTTGTGGGTTCGATTTCTACTCGAGGAAATGCCAATATTCAATATTTTCTTCGTTCTGGTGTAGAAGGCAAACAGCGGCGTTGAGGTCAGCCATTCAACATGCAATACCTCCAGAATTCGGCGGAAAATGGGGAATAGAGTGTCTCTCTCAGCTTACCTTGCCGTGTGCGGGATACAGCGTGATGCTGAAAAAAAAAGTCTCATCATTGTATCACAACAAGAAGCAATGCGCAATTAGATTGATTATAATTATTGATAGAAAATGTGCGAGACATGTTGATCTTACCGAGTACCTACTTAAGTTTAGATTACGATGATATATGATGATGATAAGTGTCGAGTCACTTAAAAAATATATTTTTGATTCAATCCTTCAATCTTCTGCACTGCAGTCATTGAAAAGACTCAATTTCAATCTTTTCCATAACTGCAGTTTTGTGGTCCTCGCACAATATCTTTTTATCCTTTTACGTTATTATCGATTTACTTAATAATCGTAAAATTTGTTTTATATTTAATATAGATATACTTTTACGTCCATTATCACAATGAAATCATTTATACAAAAATACAGTTTTGTCATTAAAACACATACATACATAATTAAATTTTTTATGGTCAATAAATTAAGGTAGAGGATAGAATAAAAGAACATTTTAAGAATTTGTTACTTAAAATTTTTATGATTTCGTATGCACTCCATTATGAAAACGATTAAATGACAATAAAATACAATAATAGTGTCCTGGTAATGTTTTCGGCTAATTGATAAAGAAATTTTATTTAAATTGGCATAAAATCAATTATATTAAGTTTTATCTAAAGATAACAGTTTATGATTGTACCTTTAAAAATTTAAGTGCCACTTAAGATCAGCTTACAATCGACTTTTACTTTAAAACTTCTTTATATTCTAGAAGTAAAAGGGCCGCTTTAATAGTTAAAAATGCGTTTTCGCTATAAACATTGAATAAATTTTACAGTTTTATTACATACGTAATCTATGTTATGCCTAAAATACAAAAATCTATTTAAATAACATATATGTATTTTGTTATTTTCAATATCATAAATTATCTGATCCTGATTTTCATAATCAACATGAAGCCCTTCGCTTCTGAAGAGGTCTTCTCACGGCAACCATCTCATCTTTATTGAGACCAACGATTGTGTTGATTAAAAAGAGACAAATGTCTTTACTTTTAGTTGAGTGATTTTAGAAATTATTAATATTTCTTCGAGAAAAGAGATTAGATTCAATAATTATTAATAAATAAAATACAATATATATATCTTGTTTTGGTCTATATTAACAAAAAATATGTCAATTTCTCTAATTTACATGGATAATGCATGGTTATTCATATTTTCTATGAGTGTTAATCTTGCTTGTTTCACGTTTTCTTCCACATAGCAGGGAAGAAAACGTAAAACAAAAGAAATCTCTTAAGATATCCCGTTCTCTACTTTCTGTCCGAATTGAAGACATTGGGTGTTAAATAGCTCCCTCTACGTCTGTCCTTTTCTTATCTTACCTTAGCAGAGAAATTACAAAAAGTTAAATACATATCTGCTCGCTTTAGCAGTAACAGCTTTGATTTTTCTAATTGTCAACATCAAGCAACGAAAACAACTGTTAGTAAAAGTAGAAGTTAAAGTTAAATACTATATAAATTTTGATGAGATTTTGAACCCCCTATCACCAAACAACGCAATATCAAAGGGATGGTTTTATGAAAAGAAGGATGATGTTTTACTTATTGTACTAAATGTAGAATATGCAAACTTTAAAGCTTTAAAAATATTATATACTACCAAGTTACAGTAACTTAATTTAATTTTATATTAGTTTGTTCAAAAGTTGTTTGTTTATAGCATATTGGATTTCTGTGATATAGTATGTAGACATCAGTAGGTATATGTATGAATGAACAAAGTATGTACATAGATGAAAACCTATAAAACGAAATGAAACAAAATGTATGCAAGCACGTGTCTAATATAAATTTGTTAAAACTTTATATGTTTTTTAGCTTCACGCTGTATCCAGCAGGCGCGTATAGCAGGGTGAGCAGAGGAACCTAGTGTTCAGACACTCCACTGCCCACTTTTTGATGAATTTTGGTGACATTGCGTGTTGAGTGGCAGAACTCAACGCCGCGCTTTGCCATGTTAGTAGAGTGAAGAAATAAAAATATTAATAAATAATAATTCATTACCTCCAGTGGGAATCAAATCCACAACCGTAGCGTTTACAGTCACAGTATACGCTTGTACTACTACGAAACGACGGACTCACTTTACATGCATTATAATATTAAGTTTATTTGCCTCATTTAAACCTTTTATAAACATATCATGAATTATATTAAAAGCATAAAATAAGACCTCAACCGTATAAGCTTATAAGCGTATATGGAAAACTTTATGTATTTATATATAAGAAGTTTTAACAAATAAGTTTTACCACCTACTTGTATACCAATAGAGACGAGAAGTGAAATGGAGTTAAGTGGTCTAATGTATGTCCATAGTCGACGTCTCGGGCAACACTTTTAATGGATTCTGTCAGTTTTTGCCTTTATTTATATACCCTATTCATATAATAAAATGTTAATAGAACTCTGACCCAGCTAATGGTTTGAGAGATGATTGTAAGATGTTACATTATGTTTATTTTTACGGAAGCTTCCGGTTACTTAATTTTAAGAGTGTGCTTTTATGTGTATTTATTAAGTACATACATTAATAATTCCGAATAAAATAGTGAAATAACTTAAATGCATTAAAATGAATAATATTTTTTTATGGTTAAGAAAGAGTTTTTAATTTTAAAAAGGCAAGAAGAAACAGATAAGATTTTATCCTGTTATAATTTGATGAAAAAAATTATCATAAAAAATGATTTTTTTGCTAGTTTTAAATAATCTTGTTAATAATTTGTGTGAATGAAAATGTTTTGTCGAACAGAAGATAATTCAGATGGTTAGAGAACCATCTGAATAGATCCATCCAGAACCATCAGATAGAGGCAGAGGCCTCTATCAGTATCAAGACAACCTGTTCTGTACTTTCCGCCTGAACTCGTGGCATTGAGTGTTTAATACTGAAATTCGTGGATGAGTGTGAGACGACGGAGTGGATAAGTGGAGGATTGGAAGAGTGGGTGTGCAAAAGCTCCATAGCTACAATTTTTTTTTATCTAATGCCTCTATATTTTTTATGCCGCAAGTTTCTATTTTCAATACTATCGTTTGAAAAATATATATATTCGTATAATACTGCTCTCAACGAATGAGTTTAAATGTAGGTATAGCTTAAACTCACATGTCTGGAAAACAATTAAAGTTGTACAATGAAAACGTTACACACAACACTAAGCGGCGAGCCATTGTGTCCCTATGAGTATTAATCGAATAAGTCGACCGGCGAACTCTATACAATAAATAAACCTATAGTATAGCAATGTAAAATGTTCTAGATGCACCTTATCTGAAATTATTATGTGATTTATAGGAAATATTAAGTTGTATTATGTTTTAGTCTTAAATATTATAGAAATGATCATGGTTGTAATTTTACAATCTTTATATTTAAATAACCATAGTCTAGAAGATAGGTGGTATTGTAATATGCCTAATAATGACGTTCTCTTAATTCGTTTGCGTGCTAAGTCAGCACAGGCGTGTTAATATAGCACGTCGCGTCGCATAGCTCGGCACCGCCAGTGTGTTAATTAACCGGCAGCGTGTAAGGCGACGCTCACGGCCGCTCTAATTGCGCGATTATTCCTCAGCGACGCCTAACTGCTGGATGAAATTTAATTAAAGTTTGTTGTTTCAAATAGATTTAATTAAAATAATGTTGTAGCGAGAGCGAGTGGCGCGCCGACGCCGGGCCGCGGCTCAATCCGCGTGAGTGCTGCGCAACTTTTCTAATTCATTACTCCTGAAAGCGTTCCCGTGACGCCGAGCACTCTTAATAATTTGTATTGTGTAGTTATAGTCGCTTTAGTGAGATCCCGCACAAACTTATTCGCACTTTCGCCTCTCTAATAGCTAACCGGATGGCGCTTTACCACTCCGGTCCTCATTCACGTCCTAAATTCGCTCTTGACCTTACGACTAATGGACTTTAATATTATAATTTTATGTCATCTCCACAATTGACAACAAGTAATTATTTCACTCAAAAGAGAAGTATCGCCTGAATTATTCATATCAATAGTAAATTACACGATATTTCTCCATTAGCGAGACAGTTCTGCCGTTGAAAATTATATCGGAATGGACTCTCGGATACAAATGTCCCGTTAAAAGCAACATTAAGATAAAAGCAATGTGCTATAATTCTTATTAATTATTAACAGATCGTCAATTAGAAAGGTATGAGGTTTGAAAACCTTTTGAAAATAGGAAATATTTATTTATTTATCTAAAAATAGCAATCGTAGCTACGATACGAGGCGGCCGTAAGCGACGAACGATGTTCGCGTCAATTACGGCTAATGGAAAACTTAAATTATGATAAAAGCTAAACGTACGAATGATGCTGCGTGGCGCTATCGGCACCACTCTAGTGTCCTCGTCTCAACGCTTGCCAAACTACCTCGGAGCTTGTTCTCACTTTAATTATTTTATACTATTATAAGGAGAATCATTTTCTTGTTTCTGAACGTTAATTCGAAAGGGCTGTAAGCTTCCTTTGTCAAATGTGATTCACTTTTATATGAGATAGGGCAGCGGTTTGGCGGTCAGGCGGTTAATACCCAAGCCGAATTTACTAAAAAAATATTGTTAATTTAAGACTTAATTTTTATTATCTATCTTTTTGTCGTTGTCGTCATCTATTTAAAAATTAAATTAAGATTTTATTTTAATCTCGATGAAACTAAAGAAGGTTCCCTTTATATATTACGTTACATATTTGTTTCACCGAGATAATTTTTATTAAAACAAAAAACGTTATAAAACTCAATTCAATTAGATACTTCTAGTACCTTACGTTAATATATATATATGCATATTATGATTCGTAAACAAAGATAACACAATATTATATAAATATTTAAATATTTAAGTGCATGCTATCGTATATTTATATTCTGTCGATAACATTCAAAGTCAATTCCAACATTCTCAAAAACCATATTCTCTAAAACGTTATTTCCTTTTTGTTGTTAAAAGCAACGTTCCTGAAAAACATTCTTAGTATCTTAATTTATAAGCTCCGTATGATTAAATACATTAACATTGTGAGAATCATCGTTAACTTCTTGTGGGGGTTCATTGCCATCCGATTGTTCATTGTTTGAGTCGATCAAACAATTAAAAATGAGCGCCAATACCAATGGACTGTTCGTTAGGCGAACGCTCGTTATTGCTTTCGACATGACTAAAATTTTCCGCACACACTGACGGCCGCGGCTTGTGAGTCTGTTTCGTAAAAAAACGATCGAAGCAATCGTTCGTGGTATGGTGGCGTTGAAGGAAACATACGTACATACATACATCATACATCAGCTTCTCGTTGTATCCCGCACACAGCAGGATACGCAGAGGGAACCTAGTGTTAAGACACTTCGTTCCTCACTTTCTGCCGGATTCTGGCTTTGCGCGTTGAGTGGGAGAACTCAACGCCGCGCTTTGCCTCGACACCAGAGCGGAGAAATGGAAATATAAATTTAAGTAGTGTGTGTAGTGGGGATCGAACCCACAACCAGTCGGTTTTACAGTCACACTTTGTGCCGCTGCGCCACGACTGGCCTCATGTTGAACGAAACGGAACATCGAATTCGATGTCTGCTAGTCAATTTCCTTGATGAATTCACTATTAAGGATATTAAAAACGCCCGCGTTTTTCGCATTCCATTTTTCCAAGGCAACGGTTGTCTAGATTGAAATATAAATGAATTTTTAACACTACAATATGGTTCATCTTGTTATACTTAATCGTTATTGAAATCTTTACCATCTTGGATATTCCACTTTCAATTTAGGCGTCCTTGCAAGTTTACGCATCTCTTTCACAAGTAAATTGCTCTGCTCCGTCGGAGGAGTCATAAAGAAAATTGCTATACAGTTGATAAATAATTTATCTGAAAGCCCGCTCCAGTCACCGAGACATGCCCGGGATAGCACTGCTTCCACTTCCACCTAATATTACTTTCCTTTTGTACAATTTTGCAACAGGGCCGTTCGCACGTTCCTTTCCTTTTATGGGCAATAAGTGGAACGCAATTATATTTATGGAGGAGAAATGGTTACGAAAACTAATTTCACAGAGTATTATTCCATATGGGTAATGTACATTTAATCTAATGAACTGTCGAAGAGAGTGAAGCTAAATCAATTGTTATCTTGAACATGTTATTCTAGATTAATCTATATTTTAGAGGAAACCACTTCTCTTATTGTTTTCTATTTAATATATTGTAATGAGACTTGAGCTTGAATGTATAATCCGAGCTTTGGACTAAAAGATTTCTCCAGTATTGTAAAGTTGGTGAAATGTGATGTAGCTAACTGCTAATTGGAAGAGTTAGGTGTACAGTTTCTGGAGCGATGGAGCCTAATTAGTGTGCACAGCGTCCTCTCATTACGACGCTCGGCTTTAATTGCCCACATGGACAGAAGTACGATACGAAGTCTTATACTGAACACTATTTGATGTAATTTACTATAAATTTTATAATTTTGAATACAAGTGTACAGCCTCTTGTTATGCCTCTAAAATTAGCGTAGGTATTTATAAAACTAATAGTATATTTTCGGCCGTCGTGGCGCAATGGTGTGACTATTGTACGTGACGATTGTAGGTATGAATTATTATTTATTAAGATAAAATAAATCAGCTTCACGTTGCGGGATGCACACAGCAGGGTAGGCAGAGGGAACCTAGTGTTAAGACACGCCGTTCCCCACTTTCTGCCAAATTCTGGGGGCATTGCGTGTTGAGTGGCAGAACTCAACGCCGCGCTTTGCCTCGACACCAGAGCGAAGAAATGGAAATATAAATTTAAGTAAACATTTCATCTCTTCGAGTAGGGACCGAATCCACAACCAGTCGATTTACTGTCACACTTTGTGCCGCTGCGCCACGACTGGCCTCTATTATTATTTATTAATATTTAAATTTTTCGGGAAACGAAGTATTTCAGCACTAGGCTCCCTCTGTCTACCCTGCTTCGTGCAGGATACAGCGTAAAGGTGATAAAAATATTATATTTTCAGATAAAAAAAATATATAACATACACATGGTACACATAAATAAATATGTGCATGTAACGTATGTAAATTTAAAATAGAGTACCTGGGTAGTGATCTTAGAGCACACGAGCTACGAGACCACTTTGACTGAAAGTCTTCGTTTAAATGTGAATATAAAGTCGCACAGTAGTGGAAATATTCTAGATTTATATTTAAATTTTATTTCATTAATGTCAAAGTCAAAACTTAAAAAAAATCTAAAACTAAAAAAAAAAGTATTTTTTTTATTGAATTATTACTTTTTATATAAGGTGTATTCGGCTAACTCCAAAGATAGGATATTTGTAATATTCACCCGTTACGTATAAAATGTAGCATTTAGTGTTTTGGCAACATTCTAAATTATTATTATCAAATGAGTCGATGTTGTGTTCAATTGCTACGAGAAAGCACGAGTGAGCATCGTTTTCCCTCGATTTCCATGTGATTATATCATTAAATGCTGACTTGGTGGCAATGCAACCAATAGGATAGTTTATATTGGTTTCATTGAAAGCGAAATTCTATTTTATTGAAAAGAGCGTCTTTTCAATAAAATATAAATAAATCGCTTCACAAATGACGCAGAAATTAACAGACAAAAATAAAGAAAAATGGAGTAAAGGGATATAGAAAAAAAGTCAGTTAAAAAATATTTGCCTAATAACGTTTAAGTGTAAAGAGTTTCAAATTAAAATTACCCAATTAGATTGATTTGATACTTTGCTTTGAAACGTAAATTGTAGAATTATTACAGTGTTCATTGAATTAGATTTTAAAAAATATATTGTGAAAAAAAAATCCAATTGGCATTTTTCAGTCCAGAGCAACTGCGATCTAGGGTTGGATGAATTTTCAGTAAAATAAATGAAAATAAGTATTGTCTCCTAGATAAATTCTTAATTTGTCATTATTATTTAATAGAGATATGTGCTGATTTTAAAAATCCTTCTAGCCCAACAGACGATATGTCAAAATACTTCTTTTTATTGTAATAAATAGCTTTTTTAGAAAGTTTTAGTTTTATTTATTTTAATTAATAATATTTTTAACTCTATGATAAATTGCTAATCGAAATATGGTTTTACGGTGGCTCTATTTTGATTTTTAACATCTCTACATAATAACATGAGCACGTGAAGTTGTGGGGAAAGTTTAGAATAAGATCATTAAAACGAGTGACACGAACTTTTCTAACACCTCATCTTATTATATTTCACTTTATAACAAATATTATGTTACACTTACATACATACCAACAACAAACTGAGTTTGTATTATAAGTAAGTACATCATGAATGGATATCTAGACAATATTATGTAAAGAATATTTGCTATTTCAGAAAATATTTAATTGGAATTATTATAATTTCATAGTAAAAATTAAAATATGCAATTTAAAACGACCAGGTATATACTCAATTTCCTCAAATGCACTGTTCAGTTGCCTAATTCTTATTTAGTATCAAATTTAAATTGAGGCCAGTCGTAGCGCAGGGGCACCAGCGCACAACTATAAACGTGACAGGTTGTGCGTTTGATTCCTACCGAACCTACCTACCTTAAACACACTTAAATAATATAAAAAGAAGCAGATGAAGCCGCTCAGGGGCCGCTAGTATATCAGATATCACGTTATTATTGCATTAAAATCTATAAAAAACAAAAAACCTTAAATATATCAGTAATCACACAATAATTAATTAAAAGTAAATTGTAAAATTGTAATAACCGAAGCATTTAATTTTAAAGCTAACAAATGCAGTATGCACGGTAATGGTGAACTACGTAGAATTGCTGGCCCCCATTCCATTTGCCGTGAGGTTGTTTATTCAGCTGTATTAATTAGCGGACAGGTGGATTACGAGGGAGATGAAGCGTAACCTAATTAGAATAGGATACTTGTACTCGTACGTACATACATACACATACTTACACATACATATATGTACATGGACTTATATGCAAACATACAAAGTATTTATCTACATACTTGTAACGGATATATTTTTTTGCTGACGACTCGCTCGCGACTTCGCCTGGTTTTCTTATAATAACAATTATTATTTTAAGAACAATATCTATACTTATATTGAAAAGTAAAGCTCAAGTTAGCTAATACAATTATTTATAGCATTTTGCTCAAACATTTTTTAAAAGGTATGACTTTTTTATTTATAAGCTGTTTGAAATAAAACAAAACTACATACAACTAAATGTTAAGGGAAGCTTGCCAAAATACATCTATGAAAACTAAAATTAATTCGGTCATGCTGTTTCTGAGAAAAACGTGAACAAATCCATAGACAAACAGACAAAAAATTGAAATATCATTGTTTTATGTTCTATTGCGTTATTAATTGGCACCAGTAATATTTTTTCTTTTATATCTTCCATGTACATACACCGATACATCACGATTTTATTATAAGTATAGATAGATGTACTCTGTATATTAATGTATTTTTTAAATTATAAATATAAAAGAAAAACTGTAAATATATATTTTATACTTATTTAGAATTTTTTTTTTACTTATTTCTTTCCTAATTATGGAATAACATATTAAAAATGTTCAAATATATATATTTTTTGTAATTATTATATATGCCAGGCCATACCAGCTTACAATAAACAACAATATTTAAAATACGAGTAAGACGATTAGATATTTGCATACAAAAATACAAATTTTAACTTCCACTGTATAGAATACCTATAAACAGTTATTGCATCAAATATTAATTGATGGACGGTAAACAGTCACTGCTGTCTATTTATGTCCAAGCAGTGAAATCAATTAGGTACGTTTGCGAACTGCTCCAATAAATACTGCTATCGTTAATTAGAATCAATCGTGGGATTGCGACGGAGTCTATTCTGAATAAGTCGAGTCGAGTCGAGTCGCCGTGTAGGCGAGCTCTGGCTGACAGCAATTGGCTTATTAAGAGAGAAGCTAACAAAACTTAATACCTCGATTCATTAATTTTATTGGGGTATCGAAAAGATTTATGCGCGTGTTCATTGTGTTGACACGGTTTGAGTCGACGTTTGTAGAGTACGAGATTGATTAAGCTTTATTTAATGTTATTATATACTGATTTACAGTTAAACAACGGTATAGTAATATGCCTACCTGATATTGTAATTTGAATATATTTTGTAAACTTTATTGGATTAATAAAAACGTATTGGTTTTGAATCAGCAGAAGAGAGAAGCTGCTTAGATGTTAAATATAACTGGGTATTGCTACGTTTTAATGATTTGTTAATAATTATATTTTAATGGAATAAATTAGTATAATATAATAGTTTTTAATGCACACACATAAAACAAACAACTTAATTAATAATATGCAAATAAATGTAATTCCAATTAACAACATTGCGCTACGCGTTGTTGTATAAAGCCAATTAATCATATTGCTTAACGTTGATTTGAATATCGATATGATTTATACATACAATACGCTACATACTTACAAATAAATAAAGAAAAAATAATTTATTACTTATAAATTACTTATAAATTATATATTGTTTTTTGCTTCACACTCCACTGCTCTTAGCAGGGAAGGAAGAGAAAATCTATTATAGTGTTAAGACACTCAGTTCCCAATTTTCCGCTGAATTCTGGCGTCACTGCGTATTGAGTGGCGGAACTCTATATTAAATATTTCATTTTCTTGAGTGGGAATGGAATATACAACCTGTCACGCTAACGTCACACGCTTGTGCCGCTGCACCAAGACTGGCCTTAAATAAGTAATAAATAAATGTACAAGTTTGTATAAAAGTTAAGTTAGTTTTTTTTATTTATCACGATATGTTTGTTTTGTATTAATTCATAAAAAAAAATTGATTGAAAATGAAACAATTGGAAGCTTATTTATTTCTTGTTATGACACAATTCTAATTTAATTGCAGTTCAGTTCCGTATTTTACATTAGTTTTAGTTTCGGAACTTTATTTTCTTAGTAAATGTTTTTTTATTATATTTTTTATACGGAGGTAAAGAAAAAAATAAAGCATTGTAAGTGCCATCATAAAGATCGTGGACAGTGTTCTATATAATCATAAAATGTTAATTTGCGGAAATTTCTACTGAAGAGTTTAAAGCCTAAAAGTTTGTTTGTTTGTAAATACCGTTATAATTTTTTAACAAAAATAATATGGCAATGGTCTACGATTAGTCAGAACCACCTAAATACACTATCCCCTTTATTAACAACAGCCCTGTAAGTAATATATTTAATAGTAATATATTTAATAGCTTTACTTTAAGGCACAAAATTCCTTTTTAGCTTCTTGATTGTAATGTAAATACATTATCTACACAAACTAAACTAACATTTATTTTATTAGATGCCACACGAAGAATTTAATTTAACAAAATATCTAAAGTGTTATATCACATATAAAAATACCGTAGATAGTGACCCATTACGTAATAGTTCACCACTATCGTGTTATTACTTCCCGTCCGTGCTCACACAGGACCAGCTCGAGCATCCACGAAAGTCAAACGAGATGAGACGGGCTCCTCACTCGTTATCTGTAATTAGGATCAACAGCGGAAGACCTTCTAAAACATTTGGACATCCGACCCAGCCACCCGCTCTACTGCGCGCGATATACGCTCACATAATTAGATCCTGTATAAAATAATTGAGATTGAGAAATCATATTAATTTATATTAAATTATAGATTAAAGGCCAGTCGTTGCGCAGCGGCACAAAGTGTGACTGTATAACCGCCTGGTTGTGGATCACCACTCGAGGAGATGAAATATTTACTTAAATTTATATTTCTATTTCTTCGCTCTGGTGTCGAGGCAAAGCGCGGCGTTGAGTTCTGCCACTTAACACGCAATGCCTCCAGAATTCGGCAGAAAGTGGAGAACGGAGTGCCTTTCATTAGGTTCCCTACCCTGCTGTGTGCGGGATACAGCGTAAAGCTGATAAATTATAAGATTTTTTGTTAAAGTTAATGTTCGTCAATAATATTTAAATATATTTCAATGAGAATAAAGCTAATGGGTTGTTGTTACTGACTTGGCTTAATTAAACAAGCCGAGAGTCGACACTCAGACGCATAATACTGGTAATTAAACGCGGGCTTACAGAGATCCGAAAAAGAGGCACTCAAACACGCTTAGCTGGTATTATTACAGTGTATTCAGGAGGCTCGGCAAACAGGCCCTCGTCGCCGAGGGTGCTACTCTCAAGTTTCGCGTTTAATTAGACAGATAGAGGCGCGGACGGGGCTTATTAGTATTGTCTACGGGGGCCCAATTAACACCCGGGCGGTGCCGTGGGTGGCTCCAAGTTCGTTTTAATAATCAAGGGATACCCTTGCCTTCGTTAGTCGAATAACAGGATCGAGTTCTCGTCACAAAAATCTGTATACATTATACATATTAAACATTCCCGCATCGTTACAGACTCGAATATCTCCTACGCTTATTAGTGCCAGCCTTGTTATCATTATATCGTGTTTCTAAAAATGTAGCTGTTAAAATACATTTGTGGGGATGTAATAAAAGATAATTGCTTTGTAATTACAATTTCGCCATCTGATAGCAATTTGTGTTAGCGATTATAAGGAAAACAATAATTAATTATTGTTCAGCGAGTCCTCTTTTGTCAGTGATGGTTTTATTAATTGTTATTTCCTCTTAATTATAATAAAAAAGCTTCTTCTGTAATCAATTTGTTGGTATTATCAATTAAATTGGAGCTAGGGCAGCTCTGCAAACGTGCACCGTATGCTGCAGCATATCGCCGCATCTCTGCCATAAAACACTCATTATATGAAAGAGCAATTTCTCTCATTAATGAACACTGCAAAATGTATTCCGCAGTTCCCAATTATGTGAATTACTTAACTCGTAATTTTAACATGCATATCCTAAAGTACTATATAATATATACTACGTGTAGGTATATTGTATACAAGGTGGAAGTGTTAACACCACTTTAAATCAAACCATAGTTTTAACTACTCCACAAAACCCTAATACAATTAAAAAAATGTTTTTTTTTTTAAATAAAAAAGTGATTTTTTCAAACAAAATAATAAAATTGTCGTTTTAAAATAAAACGCATTTGTAAGGATGCCGCACGCACACATGAACCTATCAAAGGAACATTCCAAAATCGAGTCGTAGGTTTGGCCATAAAGTTCAAAGTTGTTTAACCTTTAGTAGTATTTTTGTAGTAGTAAGTGTTTACGTTATTGGGATCTTTGCATAATCGCGTCACATGAAATACAGGTATGGATAAAAATCATGAACTGAAAAAAAAATCCTACGTCAAAACTGTTGAGGCATCTTGATTAATTTCTCCAGGTATAAGTTTGAAATATTTTATCCTATATGCTGTTTCCGTTAAAGAAGCGCTGCCTCTTCCACCCTGTATAACCTTTAATTACTCAAATAAGTTTTACATCAAACTCATTAGCCAAGACATTAAACTTTAGAGTACAAACTCCATGTCACGAAAGTAAGTCATTTGATTGTATATTTTTAATTAGCTATACTGTAATACAAGTCAATTACTTAACGTTTCCTTATTCGCTAAGGTACGGGCATATCCACATGCGATTGTAAAATAAATTGGCTCACCACAAATTCGGAATAGTACTTTATACGGGTTCTTTAATCATCGATTCCGTAGAAATGATCCGTTAAAACTACTGTCAATTACAACAATTCTTTTAAGGTAACATGTTGCAGCTAGACCTTCTAATTAAATGTCACTGTTGATATAATCACTTAGATAAACGAATAACATCGTTTTTTTTATGTTGGTGTATCATATACATCGTTGTAAGTTCATAATTCATAAAAAAATATGTTTGTTATAGTTAATTACTTATGTTAATGTATTTTTTGTGTTCAACGTTACACACACTACCAGTTATAGAACATAATACCAGTTATAGAACTAATTTATCTGAAAGTAATTGGATTATATTTATTTTATAGTTTTTTATTGTTTTAATTTATTTATTGGTCATTATTATTATACTTAAGATTTAGAAACATTTATAAAGCCTTTTTACTTTAAAATTACTTTCGGGGAAAAATTGTGTTCAACTCAAACAGTTCATAAGATTCGTATGTAACATGATTATATTTATTTCCGTCTTTAATATACATATATCTATGTTTATTTAACTATATATTATCTCAGTACATTAAAAATAGAAGTCTACATCGATTTCTGACTATATGGTGACAGGGAAGGGCATATATCTAGATAATAAAAAGAAAATTAAATTTAAATAAGACAACAATTTAATATTGTGTTATGAGATTTATTCTAAAAAAATATCAAATGTGAACGAAACATTACGCTAAAAGTGCAGCCTCGCAGAGACTCTTCTTGCAGTGCTCGAATGCCTGTAAAGAATTTCCCTCTATGGCGACGGGATGAGAAGCCTTGATTGAGCCGGTCAGCAGGGCATTAAGAGGAGCTTGTATCTCAGCGGCTTTTGGAATGAATCGACGGTAAAAATTGATCATCCCCAAGAACCGTCGAAGTTCCTTCGCTGTTTTGGGGACAGGGAACTCTAAAATGGCCTTGACTTTTGCATCCAATGGTTTTGTACCTTGGCGAGAGATGTGGTACCCTAGAAATGTGACTTCGGGAACACCGAAGACACATTTAGCCGTATTAACGAGTACGCCGTAGTCTTTCATACGGGT
>JAATLQ010036823.1:0-43534 GCA_013421005.1 Heliconius erato x Heliconius himera | reverse complement strand
CTTAAGCGTTCCAAGTTGTTAAAGTCGTCTCCCTCTTAAAGAGTATTTTTCTCACTTAAGAGTACCAAGATCAACTTTGAGCCCACATGTCAACATTATAAAAATTGTAAAGTGTGGCTAACTTACTCTCAAAGCATTATGCACAGACCTGTATTTTCGCTCGGTCTAACCTGACACTTACTTATTATTCATCCTTGATTCGATCCATTTTTCGAGTCCTTATGACACCACAATAAAATCACTAAAACAATAAAATTATTAGTAAAGTAGTCCTTCTATTTTTCGATAATAATTTCAAACAGCAAAGATTTTATAATAAGAAATAGCTTTTAATTTTTAGAATACCAAACTTTCAATCCAAAATACCAATTGGGCGAAGATACACATAAAGATATGAAAACTTCATGCGTATCCCACTTCTGATGTTAGCAATCGGAAGCGGGTAACGTTTTTAAAGAAACACGTTAAAAACACACATCGTCTATATGATTCTAAACTATTTTGAAAGAGATACTATGTAATTGCAATAAGTGATACGTATCACCTACTAACAATACTTCACACTAGTTTCCTTCCAACAGGGGCCGTCACTTACAAGCGAGTGCCCCCCGATTGACACAATTCCACTGCTTTTATAGTTATTTTCCACCTAAATCTACCCTCTTTTACACTAAATCTACCCTCTTTTACACGAGTACGCTAACAATAGGTAAAAAGAACGTAATGTTACAAAAATATATACATATAATAAATAATTAACTTTATGTATATTTTATGAATATCAAATATCAACATTGGTCATATTTTTTAGTTAGAAACAATCAAACATTCTTATAGAAGTTACGATAATGTCGTAAAAAATCATATTAGAATATTACAGATTAAAGTAATACAAAAATCATATTAGAAGTCATTAGAGTTGTCAATCAATTCTGCTTATTAAATCAATAATCATGTATTTTAAGCGGGCGAAGCCGTGGGCGGGCCGCTAGTTTGTAATAAAATCCTTATTGAGCATGAAAAATCCAGCGTCCAAAGTCTTGAGTTTGAAGTACGTTCTTATAACATATATAAAACTGTTCTGTTACTTAGAAATTATTATTATTATTAGAAAATTGAATGTTGGCATGTAGTAAGGCTAGAGACTGTAGTGGCGCAGGAACAGAGGATTGTTCCAAATTCTTACCGGAATTAGAAAAAACTGCTTAGATCCAGGAGGCGCGGGTTCGAGTCTCGCTACGTTCAAATTTTTATACGTTTTCTAAATAAGTATTTTTCTTTCCTAAGTGTGGAATAACACTTTAAAAAATGTTTAAAAATAGAAAAAACTGTCTTATAATTATAATAATTTTATTTTTGTAAGTTATTAGTAAAGCAAAGAGTCTCGGGAATTCGGCAAAAGTAGGAAATAGAAGTGTCTCAATGGGGAATGAAATGTCTTAACACTAGGTTCCAAGAGTCCCTCTGACTAGCCTGCTACGTGCGGGATAAACCGTGAAGCTAAAAAAAATGTAGGTATCCGTATACCACATCTTATACAACTATTTACCGAAAATGAACACGATTTTTTAAGAAATATAAGTTTTCATTTTAAAAATTAAATCAAGAAACAATATATTTTTATTTATTTCATATTAAACACAACCATGAAACAGAGGTTCGCGCTAAAATATTTGTTACAGAATACTGAAATAAAAGTAGACTTCATTCTTAAACACGGTTTGCTACCTGTAGACTGTAGTGTGCTGGAAAATGCTGCATTTTGAAAGTTTCGCATTTTATTTCGTTTTGTACGTGTATTATATAGGTATTTGTAATGTATATATGTATTATATATGTTTATGTTACAATATAACTCCTAAATTATGTTGATTTAAAATATATTTTTTAGCTTGATATGTATCCTGAATATAACAGGATAGGCAGAGTAGTAGTGTTAAGACACTCTGTTACCTACGTACTGCAAAATTTTCGAGACATTTCGGATTGAGTTTAATCTTGGTTAGCCTAAGCTCATATGCCAATTTCTGAAATGAAACTAAAAAAAAAACCAAATAACAAAAGAAAAACCAACTTTAAAAATATATATTCAGCAAAAATCTCAACTAACCATTTCGTACGGAATTCTCGAACCAGGTTATATAATATATTTGAGAAAATGTCTTATCTAGTACACATTGATTGTGAAGTCCACAAAGAATGCAGTGGAGTATGTCCGCTGCATTTCACCGGTATTCCAGGTATACTAGGATTCCTATAGCTTTTACCATCCATTTCTATTCGAGGCCAGTCGTGGTTCAGTGGTACATAGTGTGACTGTAAAAGCGACTGATTATAGGTTCGATCCCCACTCGAAGAAATGTAAATATTTATTTAAATGTACTCGTATTTTCCGTTCGCTCTGGTGTCTTGGCAAAGCGCGGCGTTAAGTTCCACCACTCAGCTAACACTGCCTCCAGAATTCGGCGGAAAGTGGGAAACGGAGTGTCTTAACACTTAGTTCCCTCTGCCTATTACGCTATGTGCGGGATAGAGCGTGAAGCTGATTTAATTTTAATTTTTTGATCTAATTCTATTCGATTAAGCCTCTTTGGGACTTAGAGAAACCATGTATAAGAACTTATTTGAGATCAAAGTTAATGTTTATTTATTAGATGATTAAGAAATTCGTGTGCAATCGTGTGGACATCGATATATTTGGGATGTTATAACATAACTAATCTGTATGGAAATTTCTTGCATAAATATTTATAAAATTAAAATATTATATTAAGATAATTGAAGTGTATTAAAAACAGCATTTCAGATTAGACAGAAGGTACCTAGTGTTACGACACTCTGTTCCCCACGTCCTGCAAAATTTTCCAACCATTGTGTGTTTCATTTCCTTACTCGTGTAATAGAATGTCTCGTGTGAATGTCTCGAGAGTTGGACAGAAAGTGAAGTGAAGAAAAACCCTTTTTTTCCTTCACTAAAATCCCGCAACGTCATGCTTTGCCTTGTTATCAGATCGAGGAAATAAAAATAACTCATTCTGGAAATGAGTGGAAATCGAATCCACTATCATCGTGTTTACAGTAAAACGCTGTGCCAGCAATATTTATATTTATAACTATAAATAATGTGTATTAAATTCGTCAATGCATAAATGAATATGCGCCACTCAACACACTATGCCTCCAGAACTCGGCGGTAAGTGGGGAACGGAGTGACTTAACACTAGGTTCCATCTGCCTACCCTGCTGTGTGCGGGATACAGCTAGAAGCAGATAAAACACTTCCGGTACTTTGAGTGACTGACAACGGCCACCTACCAAAGTATTGGACTTAAAATGTAGAAATGTAGAATTTTTTAAAATGCAGAGAAATGTTCGACGCTTCTCATCGAGAAGTAAAAAAAAATTAGCTTCACGCTGTATCCCGCACACAGCAGGGTAGGCAGAGGGAACCTAGTGTTAAGACACTCCGTTCCCCACTTTCTGCCGAATTTTGGAGGCATTGCGTGTTGAGTGGCAGAACTCAACGCCGCGCTTAAATTTCATCATCAATTCATCGAGAAGTACAGGGAATATATTTCATGAGAACATATTCTTATGGGATTTTAGAAAGGAAGGGATTCTAAATATTACAGTCGAAGCTAGAACAGAATAGAAATGAATACAGTATGGGTCATAAAATCCAAATGTACTTGTGGGCTCGTAATATTTAAAATACTAAAATATTTAATGAATAATTTAAATTGTGAGAATAAACACTTTTGTGAACGAGACTGCCTTGGGGCAAGAATACAAGCATGTGGTTGTAACGCGATGGTTGTGGGTTCGACTCCCACTCATGGAAATGAATTATTATTTATTAATATTTACATTTCTTAGCTTTGGTTCTTAGTCTAAGCGTGCCCTTGACTTCAGCCACTTAACATGCAATTCTTCGAAAATCAGTAGAACCTGGGGAACTTGTATTAATACTAGGTTCCCTATGCCTTCCTTTGTCTGAAACAAAAAAAACACAAGAAATAAGAAAATAAAACTAATTCAAATAATTTAATTTAACATGTTGCCCATAAAAGGTTTAAGGACAGTTCTATAAGTTTAAGCAACTCCTTCTATAGCTGTATAGTAAAAGTTTGATTCAAAGGAGCTTTTGAAGCAACGCCACTGAAAAGATCACAGAGTTCGGTAATTTAAGCAGTCGATGCATGCAAGCGTGAAATCGAATAGAAAATATTTCTATATAGATTTTAGATCATTGATCTAAATGGATTGACTAGAAAATTTGAGGCCTTTGTGGTGCAGCGGCGATGGCGACGCGATGGTTGTAAGTTCGAATGCTGCGTAGGGAAATGAATCATATTATATTTTCATTTCTTCGCTCTTGTAACCATAGATTAAGAGCTGCGTAGAGTTCCACTTCTCAGGCAGTGCTTCAAGAAAAGATGAGATGGGCGGAAAGTGGGATCGGAAGTCTCTTAATAGGAAACAGATAATCTTAGCTAAGATTCCTTTATCTACTGTGTTACGAGCGGAATGCAGCGTGATGCTAAAAATATATATATATAAAAATTTGAGAACTTCATGGCGTAGCGTTGGGATGTTAACGCAAAGGTTGTTAGATTGATTCCCACTCAAAGTAATATACTATTTTTACTTGAGAGCGAGTTCTCCAAACAAAAACAAAGTGCGGCGTTGAGAACCGTCACTTATCATGCACTGTCCTAAAAATTGGGCGGAATTTGGGCAACGGAATGTCTTAACACTACCTTCCTTCTTGATATCCAGTTATGCGGGATACAGCGTGAAGCTAAACAAATTATAATACTTCCATTGCAAACCTTTCCACACTTCCACATTTAAAAAAATATCTTTCGGCAAAAATGCTCTCTACGAAACTTCCAATTCGAATGCAAATTAGGAATCGACTTTCATTCCGTCACTCGTTAGCGCTCTCTCTTTAATTAGCGATATCTTTCAGGATGTATCATTGTTTACTTTTAACATTTCCACGTAACTTTTGTCTTTTTAGAAGCTTTGTGGTTCGGTTCGGTTCGGTTCGGTTGAATATTTGTGTGGTTATGGTTATTATGGTTGCCTAGAAAAGAGTCTGTTTGAAATATAGTTATTTTAAGTTTAGATATAAGTTTAGATATAATTTGAAGTTTGTTTGGTAATATCAAGAAGTAATGGATAGTCCATTTATCCAGAAAGCCTATATGCTATATTACATCAAGATAAACATTTCGATGTAACCCAGTACACATGCGGTACACATACCAGCGAAGAAGAGGTCCCAGCTACAGTACAGGCCAGGTACGCCTAGGCGTAGGAGCCCTTATTTAGACAGGGCGACAGCTGATCTCAGCTTGAGCGAAGAAAAGCCCTCCCCTACCAACGAAGTACGTAAGAAGAAGCTCCTCTCTCCCTACAGAAGACGCCCGTGTGCCTTCACAGAAATTCCTTATTGGCAGTCGTAAAAGGTGATAAAACTAAGATTCTTCTAGCTCAGAGTCCCACAAAACTTAGTGACGCTGTAGATATCTTCAGGAACAACAGCATCTTACACAGTCGAAAAATATGTGGAATATAGATTTAAAAAGAACTTCTATCGGTTGATTAGTTAAATATAATAAAATAAAATGACACTGATCGAATTGGCATATAACGTAGCGTTTTACTTCTCTCTACCTATTCCGACGATTTTATAACAAATAAATAGGCATCTATCCATTAAAGCCACCGTGAAGCAGTGAGAAAACGTCACTTCAGACTGTAAATTAATTTCTGACAGTAGATGCAGCAGCAGATTTTCCCACACGAGGCAGTGAATATTTTCATTATTAAGACAAAGTGCAGCGTTAAAGTCAAATACACGTAATTTATTCAAAAAGGAGTGACAAGTTAAAATTTTTGAACGTCAAAAAATTTACTATCAGTTCACTAAGTCACTACCTGAGAAGAACCGGCGCAAAAAAACTCACCAAAATATTTTTTCAAATCTATCTGTAAATTTATCCCCGCCAAAATGGAGAACGAGTGTCTTGCCACTAGTTTCTGTCTTCTCGTAATAACATAAATATAAATTGATAAAATCCAAATTCGATCGTCCATTATAGCTTTACATTTAATAATTAACTGTTAGCCATTCACGTCTGTATTATAACCGCTCATCTGCACAAAGGATAATTTAAATATTTGCTGTAATATCTATTAACCATAATGTAGCTGTTATATTATTTCTGAATATATGAATGTAAAGTAGTTTCGTTAGTTTATGAAATATTGTGGATGGAATATTAAATTTTATTTTATTACTAGTTTTTGGGATTTATCTTAGTTCATCTTTTGTTTTTACATATTTTGCAAGAGAAAATCAATTAGTTCATTCTCTGTTTCCGACATACAGGCAAAGCTGTGACAGCAAACACGAGGGTTTCGGGTTTGATGCTCAATCAGAATAATGAATTACTTTCATTTGCAGGCTCTTGTGACAAGACAAAGCATGAGGTTATGGTGCCACTGCGCTATCATGGACTTTAAGGAGTAAGAGTTTTGTGAGGATGGATGGATGTTTGATGTTCGTTCACGCATAACTATTCATGAAACCTTACAATAAATACATCAGAATGAGCTCGGATGTAATTTTACAGTAATGTAATTGTGTAATTTTACAGTAATTGGCACGGTGAAGCTCCATGCGGGTCGCTATTAATAGATACTTAAGCTAATTTTTATATTATATCCAAATTATGCAAAATCTTTACATAAATTGTAGTCTATGTTGTTATCTGATGTACAAGCTATATTACTGCCAAATTACATTCAAATATGTTCCGTAGTTTTTGCGTGAAATTCGAACAAACATCCATTCATCCTCACAAACTTTCACATTTACAATATTAGTAGGATATATTAGATCCTTGTAAATTCCTTTGTCCCGCGTGACGCCCATTGAGCTGGATGCAAATTGTATACTCCCCACCGTCTTCGTGCCCTTAATTACCGCGCTCGTTGAAGTCACTCACTGTCTGAACCACTCGTGCTTTTTATGTTGGATTTTAGTATGACGAATTTTGAACTTTTAGCTAAATAGAATTAGGAACTTCCAATTTTTCAAATTTTTTGTGGCTTTGAGAATTTTTAGGGTTCTGTATCTCAAAAGGAGAAAACGAAACCCATATAGGATCAATTTGTTGCTCTTCTTTAAAAACTATTTATCTCAAGTTCGCGAAGAGAAAGAAAAAATATAAAATTTCTAAGTTAAAGCAATTAAAAGCATTCATGCATCGTTTTTCTCCATGCTGTATGGATGCACTCGACGTGACGCGGGTACCCATGGACCTCGATAGTAATAAAAGGAAATTTGGCACGAAGTGAAAATTTACAATAAAAATAAAGGAAAAAGGTCCGAAATTTGAAATATATAGCCATTTCCTAGAAAAAAAACATTACAAACTTAAATTTGTAATCCAGTTCATACAAAATGAGTGCGTGCAAAATGAATGAAACTTAAGTTTATTAACTTATATAAGTTGCACTTCCTTGACCGGCAATCCTGAATTTGTTACGGGCCCCTCAGTGTGCAAGTCGGACTCGCACTTTACTTTTAATTTTTTAAAAGTATAGTGTAAATACTGTAGGAGGCTCACAAATTGACGCCTATTTGTACTTTTTTGTTTACAATCGAGTTTTTATACTGAGTAGTTCACTTTCGCTGAGGCCGGTCGTGGCGCAGTGGCACAAGGTGTGGCTGTAAAACCGACTGGTTGTGAGTTCGATCCCCACTCGAGGAGATGAAATATTTACTTAAATTTATATGTCCATTTCTTCGCTCTGGTGTCGAGGTTAAGCGCGGCGTTGAATTCTGCCACTCAACACGCAATGCCTCTAGAATTCGGCAGAAAGTGGGGAACGGAGTGTCTTAACACTAGGTTCCCTCTGTCTACCCTGCTATGAGCGGGATACAGCGGGAAGCTGATTAGTTCACTTTTGATAATTATTTTTTCATGGGAGTAACATATACCCTAGAGAAGCCATCCCATTTGACAGTTTCTGAAAAAATTGGTTAAATGTGAATCCGACTTACCAATCGAAGCAGTAAGCCAACGTAAAGTATAACTTAAAAAAAATATTTGTAAAAACAAAAACCCCGACTGCATCAAACTAAAAAGAAAATAAACAAGCCCAATAGTTTAATAGGATTAACAGTCGGGACCTCTTTAAATTATGCGGGGTTCCTGGTAAAGATTTTATTGATTGAAGAATTACTTATAGGTCCCGACTGTTAATCCTAATAAACTATTGGGCTTGTTTATTTTCTTTTTAGTTTGATGCAGTCGGGGTTTTTGTTTTTACAAATATTTTTTTATTTTTCATTTTTTTGTTAGAATTTATTATGGTAATGATAATCATGATATACCTTTTTGAAATCCTGAAATTAAGCTCTTGAATTTGATACCCATATTGTAGTATTCGAAACGAAATTTTTTTTTTTTACTAAGTACAATGGCGTACCACAGCCGCCACGATTATTTTTTATTAACGTCATCTATATAAGAACACTTGGGCTGCTAATACGAATCTAACGATACCTCAAATATGTAAATCCGTTCAGCGGTTCTGGAGATACGAGGTAATAAAGAATATTACATGCATACAAGATACGCGCGAAAAACATAACCCTTCCTTAGCAGTCGGGAATAAAGCGAATTAATGTGCGAACTGGTAATAATATAACACATGTATTTTTTTATTAATCAAGTGAGAAGAAACCATTTAAATAAACATTACGAGAAATCTTAATTAAAATGTTCTCCTCATTTTCACAGAAGCGTCACCCCTTCCCTCAGTCACTAAGACTTCATTATGGTCGTTCATGTAGAATAAGTACAATTAATTTACATTCAAAAGAATAAACAAAGTGTTTGCTTCAAAAATCTTCACATTGTATAAAATATATTCGTTTCCCACCCATTGAATGATTACATTTATTTTTATTTCCGCACTCTGGTAGATGCGGTGTTAAGTTACGCTACTCACTTTCAATGTTTCGAATGTTTGGCGGATAGTGGGTGTACGGAGTGTCTTAAAGCCCGAACTCCACCGAAGTGGAGACGATACGAGAGGAGATAAAATTAAATGCATTAGCTTCACGCTGCATCATGCATAGGCAGTGGAAACCGAGTGATAAGACACTCCGTTCCCCACTTTCCGCCGACTTTTTGGAGGCATTGCGTGTTGAATGGGGGAACTCAACGCCGGGCTTTTGCCTTGGTGCCAGAGCGAAGAAAAGAAAATATTAATAAATATTACTTCATTCCCGCGAATGGAGATCGAACCCACGACCGTCCCGTTACACAACCTTATGCCCCTACGCCATGACGGCCTCATCTGGAATAACGAAATTCTCTTAAAGATTTTCGAATTATCTATCTATCTATCTAGTATTAAGACACTCCGTTCCCTACTTTCCGCCGAAAAATTTAAGTTGTTGAGTGGTGGAGCTTAACGCCGTGCTTTTCTTCGTTACCAAGGTGAAGAAATAAAACTCAAGTATTTCGTTCCCCAACAGCCTTAACTGTCTGTGAAGTGGACAAAAAATATTATGGTCTTATATAAGAGATCGTAAGATAAAAAAGTATATAATAATTATTTTTCTTATACGTAATTAAGAAGTTATTACATCTCAGACAAACAAACAATTCCATCATATAGAAAACATCCAAGGAATTTAATATATAAAAGTGATACAATATACCCTACGTTCGGCGTAACAAGGAACAGGAAATTAACTTAATCTCGTATCCTCTTCAATAAATAATAATACAGAGATAATATCTATTTTTACAAGAAAAATGTCAATATGGCGTTTGTCATTGGAGGTACATTGGTACTCTGGTGAAGGTTAAGTTTTTTTAAATAATGCCCTTACATTTTTTGTAATATGGAAAGCAGAGAGAACCTAGTGTTAAGATATTCGGTTCTCCACTCTCCGCCCCAATCCAAGACACTGTGCGAGTTGCTAAACTCAACACGGAAGCTTGTGTCACCAGAGTGGTGAATGAAAATATACTCAACACGGAAGCTTGTGTCACCAGAGTGGTGAATGAAAATAATTTATTTTATTTTCTTAATTAGCGGAGAACGAACCCCAATCATCGCGTAAACATTAGAAGCTGCCCCACTGCGCCCAGATGGCCCCGGATCTTTATATGTACTTCTAGACTAGACTGCAAGATATGTTTAAATTTAAAAAAAATGTACGAACAGATAGACACTAACAAAATAGAAGTTCATTTTTTTTCTTTTGAAATAAGGAATCTTTAAAATTTGAGATTTTATTTGAGACAGCAAGGTACAAGCGTGCGACTGCAAGCAATGAAATATTTAATATTTTCATTTATCTAGTGACGGGGCAAAGCGTGGCGTTGACTTCCACCACCCATAGGATTCAGCTGAAAATGGGCAACGGAAGTGTCTTAATCGGAACGGTGTGTAATAGCACTAGGTTCCCAGGTTCCCTCTCCTTACCCTGCTATATCCGAAACACAGCGTACAGCTAAAAATACACAACAAAATAAACATATACAACAAAAAGCAATTCGTACCATCAAATACTAAATAAAGGCTTCTTGAAATACTCTCAAGTAGTCTCGAGACTTCTATTCTATTGTGCTGTGTGAATTACTTTACTAGACGTTGTTTTACTTCCATTGTTTAAAAACCTTTACTGAACTAACTTTTAATTATTATTGAGCTTTAAAAGTTCAAATTTCAACCCCGCTGTGTACCTTATAGTGTTGTAAGAAATTAAGGTTTTTATCGACGTTGGAATCATTAAACTTTTATCTTTAACTGCTTTAAAAAATATAAAATGTATGGACAAATATTATAAAGCAGGTGTGAGATATGGACGGTTACCGATATACAGACAGACAAACAGATATACAGACCGACAGACAAAATGACTGTGAGAGAATTCGGCATAACATGTGGTATCTTATGAGGAACGGAGTGTATAAAATTAGGTTCCCAAGATGTTTCCGCCTACTCTGCTAGATCCAGGGTACTTCGAAAAAAAAACGTTAGGCACTAATTCATTTTCATTTTCTTATTAAAAATATACTATGCTAGTTGTAGCCTTCAATTCCGGTTGTGTGAACTGCAACATTATTTTTCCCGTTCCCAGTGGGATTTCAGCAAATCCTCTTTTAGTACTCCCTTACCACCCCTGAAGATCCTACATGCACCCTAATTTCAATTTCAGCGTTCTACGCCGCACAGTATCGTCTGTACGTTGTATTATTCATGTACATATACATACATATGTACAAAAAAGTAGTTTAAACCAATTTTGTACCTGTCATTTTCCATGGTTTGGCGTTTTTTCGTATAAACAATATTTTCGGCTGTACTCGACACCCGCCAATGAGTGACGTTTCAGTGCGGCGAAACCCTTTGAAAATAGAATGTTACTTGTTTCGTCGTTTCCGTTCACTGATTTTAGATATACAGGTATATATATATGTATTTGAAAAAAAAAAATAGCTTCACGCTGTATCCCGCACACAGCAGGGTAGGCAGAGGGAACCTAGTGTTAAGACACTCCATTCTCCACTTTCTGCCGAATTCTGGAGGCATTGCGTGTTGAGTGGCAGAACTCAACGCCGCGCTTAATCTCGACACCAGAGTAAAGAAATGGAAATATAAATTTAAATAAATATTTCATCTCCTCGAGTAGGGATCGAACCCACAACCAGCCGGTTTTACAGTCACACTTTGTGCCCCTGCGCCACGACTGGCCTCTGATTTTTGAGTATAGGTATATTGAAATGAAATTTTCTATTAAGTGTAAAAACTACTGATTTATAAAAATTATACGTATAAAAATTTTAACGTAGCGGGATTCGAACCCGCGCCTCCAGGACACCGACCAGGCGCTCTGACCACTAAGTCATACATTCTCGTCAAGCTACGTCGAAATTTTTATACGCTTGTTACAACTTATTCATGTTGTCAGCACCTCTCTAGGCTGATTTTTACAAATTTCCGCTACCCAAAGATAATTACTAAGAATTATCTTGTAGCAAGAGAGAATGCTATTTATTAAATAGTTTAAACATTTTTCCCGACTGCTAAGGAAGGATTATGTTTTTCGCGCGTATCTTGTATGTATGTAATATTCTTTATTACCTCGTATCTCCAGAACCGCTGAACGGATTTACATAATTGAGGTGTAATTAGATTCGTATTAGCAGCCCAAGTGTTCTTAGATAGGTGATGTTAATAAAAAATAATCATGGCGGCTGTGGTACGTCATTGGACGTAGTGATAAATATTTTTTTTGTTTCGAATACTACAATATGGGTATCAAATTCAAGAGCTCAATTTCAGGATTTTAAAAAGGTATATCGTAATAAATTCTAACAAAAAAATGAAAAATAAAAAAATATTTGTAAAAACAAAAACCCCGACTGCATAAAACTAAAAAGAAAATAAACAAGCCCAATAGTTTATTAGGATTAACAGTCGGGACCTATAAGTAATTCTTCAATCAATAAAATCTTTACCAGGAACCCCGCATAATTTAAAGAGGTCCCAACTGTTAATCCTAATAAACTATTGGGCTTGTTTATTTTCTTTTTAGTTTTATGCAGTCGGGGTTTTTGTTTTTACAAATATTTTTTTAAAGTGTTATTCCATACTTAGGAAAGAAAAATACTTATTAGAAAACGTATAAAAATTTTACAGTATAGAAACTACCCGTTTGAACCCGTCACGTGCGTCTGACTGTGAACGCAACAGTTGTGGGTTCTCATTCGAAGGAACAATTATGTTTAAATTATTTGTATTTGCTTGACAAAGCTCTCTTTTTTATTGCTTTGGTTGACAAAGCGCGGTGGTGAGTTCTGCCACTTAACCTGTAATGTCTCGAAAATTGAGTGGAATGTGATTATGTTCCCTCTACGTACCCTGCTATTTGGAAATAACCGTATAGTTGCTAAACAAAGAGAAAATAATTAGTATGTATCTATCTATTTGAAATTGGTATACCTCTAGATACTAGATACTTCAATAATAAGATTATTGCATTCACAAGCGAAATACATTTCAATACTATCTGAATGCTTTGTCATGGATTGGAATGGATTCTATGAAATATTAGGTAACATACTGACGCGCGGATATAAACAGTGTATTTCATACTACTGTTAGTATTGATTTAAGAAAAATTAGAAACTTGTATAATAATTCTTATTAAAAATTGGAGCCGTCGTGGCGCAGCGGCACAAGCGTGTGGCTGTCAGCGCCACGGTTGTAGGTTCGATTCCCACTTGAGTGAATGAATTATTAAATATCAATATTTTAATTATTTGTCTCTGGTAAAAAGGCAAAGCGCGACCACTTAACACGCAATGCCTCGAAAATTCGGCGTAGTGTCATAACACTAGGTTCTCATGCATGAGGTAGAAAAGACTTAGCATGTATTTGGCAGAGTAGGAATAAATAACCTAGAGCGAAGAATTGAAGACACCGCTTTCTCCGCTTTCCATTAATATTTCAGATATTGTATATGGAGTGGCGGAGTTGAACTGCGCATTTTGTTCCATTGGAGTGAGAAAATTGAAATAATTAATTCATTCAAATATAATCGAACCTAAAACCATAACGTTTTCAGTCACGACGCTATCCGAACGCGCCACGATGGCTTTCCGTATTACTACTAGTAAAATCAGCTTCACGCTTTATCCCGCACATTGCAGGGTAGGCTGAGGGAACCTAGTGTTAAGACACTCCACTTCTTTAGGCATTGCGTGTTGGGTGGCAGAACTCAACGCCGCGCTTGTCCTCGACACCAGAGCGAAGAAATGGATATATAAATTGACATAAATATTTCATCTCCTCGAGTGGGGATCGAACCCACAACCATTCGGTCTTACAGTCACACTTTGTGCCGCTGCGCCACGACCGGCCTCTAATTACTAGTAGTAAATTTCCAAATATGACTGAATATTCAGTATTTGCACTCATATATAATATTAATAAAGAAATTATTAAGTACGTAAGTAATATTGTTAATATACTCCTTCACTTCTAGCGTCGGTCTAAGAGCTCGTTCGTGGCTTTGAAACTAACGTAGGGGAAATTAGCATTTCCTCCGAGTTGCTCCACGAAACATTCTCTGAAGTCTGGAAATTTGATAAGCATAAATGGTGAAGGTGGATGTGATGATAATAAATACTATCGCTTTAAGAGGTTATTTATTTAGTTTCACGCATTTTCTCGCATTCTCCCGCGTGTAACCAGGTGGTGGTTGGTGGAGGGAGTATAGTGTTAAAACGCTTCGTATTCCACTTTCAATCCGAATTCGAGACGATTACGAGACTCTATTTACTAAGATATCGAACTAACAATCATCGCGCTAACCGTCAGACCATGTCGTTCTACGCCACAAGAGACTCAACTAGTTTACTACAAAAAATAAGATAAAGAACAAAAGGCTTGGCTCAACAGAGTAAATAATTTAGTATTTTTTTAATTTGAAACGACGATGGACATAGATATATTAAAATGAACTTTTATATAGCAATAAATCAATAATTTTTATTTTTAGGGTTCCAGGTATAAGTATTTATTTGTCTGTCCGTCTGTTTGTCCTCCCAAAAGCCTGAATGCCTCGTGGAGGTTCCGAGCTGAAATTAAATAAAATACTCAAATCTGGAGAACAGAAAAAATAAAACTTTTAAAGTCACACAGACAAAGCTTATATATATTTCTTTCTATTCCAAAAGTTATTCCAATAATAATTCTAAGCACGTCCAACCCAAACATCAAATTGTAGTAATATGGAAATAATGCTACCAAATTGAAATGCTCATAAGAATGAATTATACGCTTATTGAATTGCGTTATATGTTAATTGGTAGATTATTCAGATTTGAACTGACAGGTGTGTAGTTACTCGATGAGCCTGACGGTTGTTTGAATTTATAATGGGCTAGATCTTTTGTATGTGTGTATTAAGTCGTAAAGTAGGCTTTGCTTTCTCAAAAGCAATTCAATATTTTTTAGTAAGAGGAACCTAGTGTTAAGACACTCCTTCCCCATTAGGACACTTAAGTTCCCCACTTTCCGTCGATTTCAGGAGGCATTGAACATTAAGTGGCAGAACTCGATGCCGCGCTTTGCCCCATTCATTACCAAAGCGATGAAATGAAAATGTAAAATATTTAATATCCTCGACTGGCAATCGAACCCACAACCAAACTGCCCTCAATTTAAAGATAAAATTTTCGAAAATTGTTAATTTAACTTCTCAACGTACCGACAACAACAAAAACAACAAATGAAAATGTCGACATGTTCGTCAGTTAAAGGCAAACGGTAGTAATTTATGCGCAACTGTAGGTGCTGTCACATCCACTTAATTGGTATTTGGTATTACAATATGCACTTCCGGTGCTGAAGATGCTTTCTGTGATGGAGCCGTGTTTGTCTTGTTATTATAGCAACGCACCTTGTGCATATACTTGATTCGAATTTGAAATATTTTTCAGTGAAATAAGTAAAGTTGGTGAGTATTTTTGTTTCGAATTAACAAAAGAGTAAAGCCAGTAGTGGGACTGTAAACGCAACAGGCCGTGGGTTCGATCCCCACGAACGAAACAAAAACTACCACCGGTTCGGAAGGCAGTTCTGCCGCTTTTTGATATAAAAAAAAAAAATTAAAATTAGCTTCACGCTGTATCCCGCACACAGCAGGGTAGGCAGAGGGAACCTAGTGTTAAGACACTCCATTCCCCACTTTCTGCCGAATTCTGGAGGCATTGCGTGTTGAGTGGCAGAACTCAACGCCGCGCTTAACCTCGACACCAGAGCGAAGAAATGGAAATATAAATTTAAGTAAATATTTCATCTCCTCGAGTGGGGATCGAACCCACAACCAGTCGGTTTTGCCGTCACACCTCGTGCCGCTGCGCCACGACCGGCCTCAACCGCTTTTTGATACCAGTGTCAAAATTTAATTATAATGTATAAGATTTTATTAATGGTGTGTTATTTTAATATTTGGATTCTTTAATTTTTACGTCATATATTTGAAAATCACAGGTATTTAATGCTGTAAATATAATATTTTTTTTACTCTGTAAGAACGAGCGTAACGAACAAACGAACTTAATATGTGGCCAATACTCGAAGTTAACTTGGTATTTACTACACAATGCATTTCCAGTGACGTAAGCTGTTTTGTAGTAGAGTCTTCGCTTAGTATTGTCATGTTGGCAACCCTTGCATTTATCTATGAGGCCTTTTTGGTTCAAACGGACAGGGCGTGACGGTAAAAGAGGTGGGTATAGGTTCGATTCCCATTGTGGGGGATTGATTATTGAAGTTATTTGGATTGTTTCGCCGTGCTGTGGTAAGAGAGCGGGGGGAGATCGGTCTTTGGCGTTTGATTCTCTCTCGCGGGAATGTTAAGCTGAAGTTGAAGTAATTGTTGTCAAATAACATTTTAGTGATATGATGATGATAGAGACATTTTTTTTAATCAAATAATTAATATTAAAAAAAATAATTAAACATTTAATTTATCATTTGAAAGTAGAAGTAGTTTATAAAAAGTAGCATATTGTGTTTTTTATTTCACCAGGTAACTTGCACATAACAGGGGAGGCAGAGGGATATATATAATTAAGACTCTCCGTTTCCCATTTTAATTTAGTGGCCCCCCACACGCACACACACACACACACACACACACACACAATGCCGCGCTTTATTTTGCTTCCACAACAAAAAAAACACGACAAGTGTGAATCGGGTTTGCACACTATGAGTTCCTTACAAAAATACGAAGTCTCGAGATTTTCCTGCAATTCAAGCGAGCAAGCATCCAAAGCTCTTTAATCTTATACCTCACTTGAACTAGCGGCTTTAATACCAAACATTACCCCTTTTTAAGGCTATTATTTTTAGGATTTATCAATGTGCCATGTGCACATACACTTTCATATTTGATAATTAACTTAACTTAGCTTCACGCTGTATCCCGCTCACAGCAGGGTAGGCAGAGGGAACCTAGTGTTAAGACACTCCGTTCCCCACTTTCTGCCGAATTCTGCCGAACTCAACGCCGCGCTTAACCTCGACACCAGAGCGAAGAAATGGAAATATAAATTTAAGTAAATATTACATCTCCTCGAGTGGGGATCGAACCTACAACCAGTTGGTTTTGCAGTCACACCTCGTGCCGCTGCGCCACGACCGGCCTCATGTTTTTCAACTCAACTTTGATAATGTTTTACATTACAGTATTATGATGTCAACTGAATTATTGTGAATTATTAATTGTATTCAGTTGGTAATAAAGAGTTATACAGAGAAGTCGTTTTATTTACATCACTTATAAAGTCGCTAAAATCCACAAATGTATAGTTTTCTTTTTTTTGAACTAGTACAACCTGTAAGTATTAACTTGATTCCCTTTATAGTGTCGAAATACGCGTTTTTTGCGATATAAGCGGCCATATCTCTTTTCTAAGTAAATGTATCAGAAATCATGGGACCATAGATCCAAGTATAAAGTTTCAATTTTAACTCGATATCTCCAAGCGTTCCTGAGATAAAGGCTCTCGTGACAGACATATAGACAGTCAGAGTCCCTTTTTTTCTTAAAAGATACGGAACCCTAAAAATAAAAGTTATTAATTCCTCAAGTAGGAATTGAAGTCACAACTGCCGTTGTTTCATTCAGATGCCGGGCCAATGTTCCACGGCGGCCTCAGGATTATAAGTTTTATTTTAAAAAAATATTTCTAATTTAAAATCTTTACTTCATTTTTCCAAGGATGTATAAGTAAAAAGAGCCAAGTGACAAGACACTGCTATCCTTCCAAACCTTAGAAAATAAACAGAGAATTAATATACAAACTTAATGAGAACAATCAAATTTAGATTGTCTTTATTGATATTAGGTATTATTCAATGCATAATCCGGTGTAGTGAGTCACAGGGTTGACGCTAGTATTGTAATTTATGTGAATATTTAATATATATTTTTTTAGTTCTTGTTCCCGATTACCCACTCTGGAGCAAGAATTATTTTCATCGAACCCACAACCGTTCCGTATACAACCTGCAAAAAAATCCTTATTAAAGTACAAACTTTTTTTTGTCTACGAAGACTTAATACCTTTTAATTGATAATTAAATGTTACTAATGTAGTGCAGTTTTGAAATTTTTTTTACGTGTGTCTACTTGGCAGAATGTAGAAAACGGAGTGTTTTGTTGTTTTGCTACAATCGGAATATGGCGAGAACATGAAAAAGAAAAAACTAAAGAACTACTACTACTATAGCCCTTGGTAACATTCAAAATCACAATATCCTAATTTACATTTGGGATAATTAGGTACACAATGTATTTTCAGTATAGCGATCTGTTTTCTGATAGCCGTAGCTTGTATATTATCTTTTTTTTAGATATCTAAATGGATGCACTTTTTTTTAGACTTCCTCAACAACATTCCTCCATTGCCGAAAGGTCCTTGAAGATTTAGAAAAAATTGTTATTAACCCTCTCTGACAAGCATGTAAAAAAAATAAACCAGCTTCATGCTGCATCCCGACACAGCAGGGTAGGCAGAGGGAACCTAGGGTTAAGACACTCCGTTTCCCACTTTCCGTCGATTTCTGGAGACATTGGGTGTCAAGTAGCGGAAATCAACGCCACGTTTTGTCTGCACACCAGAGCGAAGAAATGAAATTATAAATTTAAATAAATATTTAATTTCCTCGAGTGGGGATCGAACCCACAACCAGTCAATTTTATAGTCACAATAAATAAAAAAAATAATATTGTTGATTTTCTTTTGCTTAATGGAATTTTATTTATTTGTTAGAAGAATATAAAATTACAGATTACGCAAGATATTTTTTAAAGGATCCCTTATTACAATTTGTATAATTTTAAAAATTAAATGTAAAAAGTAAAAATTATTTTCGTTCTTCCTTAGCTGTGATCAAACAATGAAAACCTTGCGTCAGTTTTACAACTGTATCAGCTGTATCGCTTACTGTTCTCAAAGAATTTTTATTATTTTTAAAGTGTTATTCCACACTCAGGAAAGAAAAATACTTTTTAGAAAACCTATAAAAATTACTTTCAAATAAGTTTTCTTTTTCTTTGTCCCATGTAGAAACGGGCCTCTGGAGGAAGTTCTCATCAATTTTACGTATCGACAAAATAATTTTTTGCTTTTGACAGACACAAAATCACGTAATGATTATTCTGAAACGAAAAAGGCAATATTATTATAAGTTTCGTGGAAACAGTAAAAAAATAAGTTTTAGGTTATGTAGGATCACATAAAGTATTATTTATTTTTTATACTAAATACGATAGCCTATTACTTTTTTTACTGAAAGAATTTCATCGTAGCTGATAGTTGATAGTCATCTTCTTGCGTTAATGGAACATCTTACGGCAAACTTTCGAAACACATGTTTGTCTTCTATTCTCTTCTTTTAATTTTCTCTGTCTAGCCCTGTCTTCTGTCTCGGATAACTTTTTGTCTACTACCGTGGTCACCCTAGTTTCCTTTGGTTTTGTGAAAATAATTTATCTTTTCCTATTTTCACACAATCCAAAAAATCTGTGTGCTATATCGAATTAATTATCTAAATTAATTTGTAACTGAAACCGTCGTGGCGCAGGGTCACGAGGGTGTGACTGTAACGCGATGGTTGAGGGTTCGATCCCCACTCGACGAAATGAATTATTATTTATAAATATTTTCATTTCTTCGTAAAAAAAGGCAAAAGCCCGGCGTTGAGATCCGCCACTCTATTTGCAATCCCACGAAAAATTCGGCGAAAAGTGGGAAATGGATTGCTTTAACAGTAGGTTCCCTCTACCTACCGTACTTCATGCGGGATACAGCGTGAAGTAATTTTTTTTTAATTTGAAACTGCTTCACGGCGCTTGTAAGCATCTTGTATTTTTTCCTACTGCCTCCAAGCATAATAAAGATCTACTAGTTTCGTTACATAATTAGATACAGCTCTGGGTTCTGGTTCTGGATTTTAGCTTTTTCCCACACCATAATACAGCCACTAACAACAGCCACAATGACGAGATCTGGGCATTCACTAATAGTCAATTAAACTTCGCGAATGTTAAAACAAAGTGAAAACTTATCTGTTATTTGATTATTTACTTCACCCACTAAGAAAATTTTTTTTTCTTAATTACAATGATACTTTATTAATAATATACGACAATATGTATTAATCACAACAATAACTACAAATAAATGTCTAATACTGAGAGAGCGCGCCACTACTTATGGCGTAAGATCCCAGTGCAAAAATCTGCAGGTATCTGTTTTTTAAATGAAACTTATTTTTAAGAATGATACATGATAGTAGAATAGATTACACTAGGGTTGCCTAGAAGAATCTGCTGCATGAATGCTGCCGCAATCACTTTTAATTAAATTTATAGTAATGCGTTTGTGTTGACAAATTGCACTCATATGTTTTTCATGTGAATTTAACACCAATAGATACCATAGAGAAAGTAAGTGATATGTATCTTTTATTGTCTTCTACTAACTCTCTCCTACATCTACCCCTTTTTAAACGAGTTGGCTAGCACTATTGGTTCTGTGGAAAAGGCATGGCAAGCGAGTGAACGGGTATTCTGATGGTAAGTGGTCACTGCAGACCAATATCCCGTGTAACACCAAAAGAGCTACGTGGCGTTGAGGAGGCACATTGACGAATTTATGATGAACGTGACTGAAAGAATAAAAAAAATACATTAGATATTATAAGTGCATTTTTGATTAGATATACTTAATAGGTTTCGCTTTTTTATTAACTAAGCTTGAACCTTACGTTGGCGCTATCCCTGAAAGGGCCCTATTTTCAAGGCAGTAAGTACGCACACTATCTTAACTACATATTAGACTATGAATCACCAAAATTTCAGCTTTGCTAAAATGACGTAGGCATGGGAGCCCTGGGATCTGAGTCTAATAGATGTTCCAAAAAATATATATTTTAGTAAGTTATGACACTTAAAAAATGCTAACAACATAAATAAGTTGTAACAAGCGTGTGGAATAACACTTTAAAAATGTTAAAAATATTTAATAAATAGGATTCTCTTGTGCCAGACGATAATTCTTAGTAATTATCTTTTGGTAGCGGAAAGTTGTAAAAATCTTCCTACAAAGATGCTAACAACATAAATAAGTTGTAACAAGCATATAAAAATTTCGACGTAGCTTGATGAGAACGTATGGCTTAGCGGACAGAGTGTCTGTTCGGTTTCCAGGAGACGCGGGTTCGAGTCTCGCTACGTTCAAATTTTTATACATTTTCTAAATAAATAATGGTGCAGTTTACTGTTCAAACGGGTAACGCCAGGCGGGGCGCTAGTATCAAATTACAATATACAATTTCGATATCACCTTGCTAATTACTTATGTATTCGATTGACCCAATAAACTAACTATAGCGTCGCTGTGAATGTGACAGCGGTTATAATACTATTACAATTACGATAACATTGTAGTTATAGCAATATACAAAGTCAAATCAAATCAGCTTCACGCTGTATCCCGCACACAGCAGGGTAGGCAGAGGGAACCTAGTGTTAAGACACTTCGTTCCCCACCTTCTGCCGAATTCTGGAGGAATTGCGTGTTGAGTGGCAGAACTCAACGCCGCGCTTTGCCTCGACACCAGAGTGAGGAAATGGAAATATAAATTTAAGTAAATATTTCATCTCCTCGAGAGGGGATCGAAACCACCAATAGTCGGTTTTGCAGTCACACTTTGAGCCGCTGCGCCACGACTGGCCTCAACAGCAATTTACGTTTCGCATATTATACGTATTTAGGTAATTAGTATACTTATACGAACCCAGTTTTGTATTTTAATATAGTGTTATTCCACACTAAGGAAAAAAAACTTATTAAAAGTACGTCATTTTTTAACGTAGAGGGATTTGAACCCGCGCCTTCCAAAGAGACCGTTTCCAAAGAGGCGCGTTTTCAAATCCCGCTACGTTAAATTTTTTAACGTTTTCTTAATAAGTCGTTTAGTTTTCTTTTACCAGGGTAAGAAAAAAAGGTAACTTATTTCCCCAAATGGAGATCGAATTCATGACCATTGTGTTTATATCCAGTACTTGTCCGTTTCTACTACGGTGACAGAAAAAATATTTTTATATTTACGTTGAAAACTGCCTTTAAATATAATCATATATACGGGCTTGGTGTTTCTCACTGATAAATTAAATTTTAGCATAACCGTAGTGTTGTGCTAATGATTTGTGACGTCAGTCGGTGCTGACACTTACTAAAGGGAGCTAGCTTGAATAATATATTAAAACAAAAAGTCGTCAGGCCGTCGTGGCGCAGCTGCACAGCCTCTGACTTTAAATGCGATGATTTGGGTTCGATTCGTACGATACGGGAGTGTCATAGCACTACGTTGCGTAAATGCAGTTTACAACGAGAAACAATGTTTTTTTGAACAAAAAGTTGAATGAACATCTTTAATATTTTTGAGTCCTAAAGCCGCAACGAAACGTGTATGAAAGGTCAGTCATTATGGGCGCAACTCCAATCGGGGAAAAAAAAATATTTGCCATCTCCCTACTCTAGCAAGATAAATCGCGGCGTAAAGTCCTATAATGAGGCCAGTCGTGGCGCAGGTACACGAACTGTGACTCGTAAACGTGACTGGTTGTGGGTTCGATTCCCACTCGAAGAAATTAAATATTTATTTAAATTTATATTTCCTTTTCCTCGCACATTTTTTCTATTTCTTTTGGCAGAATTTTTCGTCATCATTTTGTTAATATGTTCGTGTTTTAATTTTAATATTCTTTTGACTTAAAATCGAATGAACCAACATCTAATCTCAAAATATTTACTAAGCGCTTAGTAATAATGTCAGAAAAATATTAGGTACGTCCACATAGCAAGACAAGCATAGAGAATCTAGTTTCAAGAAATATCATTTTCTTTCGTCCAGTTAGAGAATTTTAAAAAAAAATAGTTAAAATTAAATCAGCTTCACGCTGTATCCCGCATACAGCAAAGTAACAGGAGGGAACCTAGTGTTACACTCCGTTCCCCACTTTACAACGAATTTCACACACACAGAACGCCGCGCTATGCCACGACAAACAACCAGAACGGAAAAATGAAAATATGAATTAAAATAAATATAGTATAGTCGCGTTTACACTCACATTTTGTGCTCCCCATTAAAAATATTAATCAAACACTCACTTCACCAAGAAAAAACGACAACAGTTTACACAGCATGTTCCACAATATACACCAGTACCATCATATTTGCACGAATTAAAAAAATATTAAAACTGAACGTGCCCTTACATACTCAGTATATAATACCCGATACCCCAGCGCTAAGCCCCTCCGTGCCTTCACACAAATCTGGCCAGATCAGGATTTTGTTTAAATAATATTACGATAAAAAAAAAAAAAATCAGCTTCACGCTGTATCCCACACAACAGGGTAGGCAGAGGGAACCTAGTGTTAAGACACTCCGTTCCCCACTTTCTGCCGAATTCTGGAGGCATTGCGTGTTGAGTGGCAGAACTCAACGCCGCGCTTAGCCTCGACACCAGAGCGAAGAAATGGAAATATAAATTTAAGTAAATATTTCATCTCCTCGATTGGGGATCGAACCCACAACCAGTCGGTTTTACAGTCACACTTTGTGCCGCTGCGCTACGACTGGCCTCAAATCCCGTTATCTCGCAATAATCCGTTGGTGTTCCACATTTTGTGTTTATAGGATGAGAGGAAATTAACATCTGTCACGTTACCTTATTGTTAGATAGCAATTCTATTGACATTTGCTTATTAGGATATGGAAGTGAGATGATATTATATATATCTATAATATATAGATTTAGGTTTTTTGTAAATATATATGGTGGACGGCGTTGAGTTCTGCGTATTGTTGAGTGTGAGTGTCTACTACTAGGTTCACTGTGTCTATCCTGCTTTTTAGGAATGATCGTGAAGCTGCTAGCAAAAGGAAATAAATAAACTTTGGACTCTATTGGATCATCAGCTTTACGATGTATTACGCACACAGCAGGGTATGTAGGGGGAACCTAGTGTTAAGGCACTCCGTTACCCATTTTCCACCGAATTCTGTTCTGGAGGCATTGCGTGTTAAGTGGCGGAACTGAGCGCCGCGCTTTTCCTCGACACCGTAGCAAAGAAATGGAAACATAAAATTAAATAAATATTTTATGTCGTCGAGTGGGGATCGAACCCACAATAAATCGCTTTTACAGTCACACTTTGTACCCCTGCGCCATGACTGGCCTTGTAAATGAAAAAAATACAAATCATTGAAAAACTATACCAAACTAGTATACCAAAAAGAAAAAAAAAATCTAATATCAAAACCAAGATTACGACAATTTTGAGAGTATATTGACAAAATGTCACCTATTCCAGAAAGATCGGCCACTGAAAGTATGTCACTGAACGTTCTATTATTCATAAATATAATAGCGAAAGATATTTTGTAGCGTTGCAATACCTATATTGGGAACAGCTGAATTCTTACTTAAAATAACGTTATTTATATATATCCCGATTTATAAAAATATATGATGCTTCTCGCTTGATTCTCTATGGCCTGAGATGTGCCTGTAAACATAAGTGGTTGTGAGTTCAATTCCACCATTCAACACGCAATGCCTCCAGAATTATGGCATAAAGTGGGGAGTGGAGTGTTTTAACACTTGGCTCCCTCTGCCTACTATGCTTCATGCGGGATACATAGGGAATGGACTATCTTAACACTAGGTTCCCTCTGTCTACCCTACTATTCACGGGAAACACGCGTTAAGAAAAATAAAAATACATGTAGATTTATATTTATTTAAATATACTAAATCAACTGTGTACATAACCTAGTATCAATATCTGATTACCCGTTCATTAACTAACAGTAGCTATATCGATAATAAGTTTGTAATTATTAGTTTGAGTTCGTTACAATGTTTGATGAATCTATACAGGGTGTTGCTATATTCTATGTCTGTTGCTAATCAGTTATATAATGTTCATATTTGTTGAATGGATGGCAACCTAGTATTAAGACACTCCGTTCCCCATATACCGCCATATTCTGGTGGTATTGCGTGTTCAGTGGCGGAACTCAGCGCCGCGCTTTGCCTCGAAACCAGAGCGAGGAAATTAAAATATTAAATATCTTTTTTCTCGAGTGGGAAACACACTTATGCCACTGCGCCACGACTGGTCTCAATTATCCCCAACTGAGGCCGTCATGCCACATTGGAACCGTGTCTAACTGTAAACGTGCCGGTTGTAGGTTATATGATAAACTCAATATGATTTACTACTTAAGGTTTTAAGAAAATTGTTCACAAACGTTTTTCCATTACAACATTACAAGTAAATTAAAAATTACAATTATAAAATTTTTCATTTGTACTTGGATATCTAAATAGATTATCACATTCCCACATCCATCTAACCAACTGACCCAAAAAATAGGAAAGGAACGTACTGCTTTTCGCTTCCTACATTCCGCCTTATTCTGGAGTTGCGTGATGAGTGGCGGAATTAAATGCCACATTTTGTCTTATTACTAAAGTAAGGTCATTAATAATATTCCGACCTAAAATCTAAAATAAGGGCTACTTTTAGGAAATAAATTTGAAGGTAGATCGTAGTCTTGAGACATTTTTCCCAATAAAATTCTTAATAATCAAATATCTCACAAAGAAGGTGTAGGTATAAATAATTCTTTACCTTTATAAATAGATTTAAATCAATGCATCAGACGAGATCGTGCTGCAAACACTATTCAGTGGATCTTTGTGGTATATTATGCTAAATGGTAGCGCTTTCAGCGTTCGTCTGTTTAGTGAAAGGAAATTTTCAAAATTATTTTTTCATAGTTGCTGCCCACTCCGGGGAACAAATTATTTTAATTTTCTCGCTATTGTATCAAGATAAAGCACGGTGTTGAGTTCCGCCACTCAATACTAAATAGGAGCCATTACTTTCAGGACCTTAATGGTATAAAGGTAGATCCTAGTTTTGAGACATTTCGTTCTTCAGTCTTTGAGCACTTTTGTAGATAATCCTTGTTTAGTGGCGAAACTCAACGCCGCATTGTGGTAGACAATGCGGCGTTACGGACAAACGCTTTACCGCTGCGTCACGACGGTCTCCAATATAAAATAAAAAAAAACTATCTAATAAAAGTATATTAGTTTCGACATCTAATCAAAATATTTTGTTTCTAAGATGACTTGGAGAAATTCATTCCTATAAAAACATCAACCAACGAGCAACTTTGTACTATCAAATGGTTTATATATACAAATATGCGAATTCGTCCTACCATTTTTAGAGTCTCGCCTTCCTAAGTAATTTGACTACCCAACATAAATATATTTTTTCTAAATCAGTAGTTCCTGAGATGAACGCATTCAACCGAACAAACTCTTCAGCTTTATAATATTAGTATGGATGTCTACAAAATAAATGGATTGCAGGAGAGGAGGAGGATTGAAAAAATTGCATCCAAGACGAACGCTGTCTGGGGTTATATGAAAACTTTTATTAGTCGGTCCAGTGAAGCATTTAATAGATAAAATCAAATCTCATTTAACTATCTATAATATATAGATATAGGATTTAGCTTTAATTTTTTTTATCACTGATAATTTTGGCAGTGTCATCACTGATTGATTGCTAAAATATGATATCTAGGCGGAACTAAACGCTGTACTTTATATAACAAATATATAGGCGTATTTTCCATTTTCGTACTTTATATCACTAAGCAGGGTTAACTTAATGTTGAGACACGTCGTCCGCTAGCTTCCGCCGGGATTCAAGATAGTATATTTTTAGTCATGTTGACTGACTCAACGCCGCACATTTCTTCTAGAAGCGAGGAAACAATAGTAATTCATCCCCTGCAAGTAATTAAAACATTTTACATAATGGTCGGGGCAAAAGTATTTTCGTATTTTGAATGTATTATTTGTAATCCAACCTCTTTGGCTGTTCTGGCTGGTTTTTATACCATTAAAAATTAGTTCGCACCATTTTTCTTTTTTTTTCAAGCAAGCAAAATGAACGTATGTGACGAAGAAATTCGGTACATTTTAATGTTTTATTACAAAAAAAGTAAAAATGCGACGAACGCCGCGAATAAAATTTGTGCGGCTTACGGACCTAATGTGGTATCAATAAGAGTAGCACAAATGAAAAAAATGGTTCGCTCTGGACTCTCGTGTTCACCCCGTCACAGATAAAATCAGTGCAATCTTTGAGAAAGTGGAGGAAGATCGACATATTAGTAGCTACGATATTGCTGAAGAACGGGGATGGATGTTAATCATAGAACTGTTTTACATCATTTATGAAAGTCTGGGTACAAGAAATAACTTGACATTTGGGTACCGCATGATCTCACTGAGAGATACCTAATGCAACGTGTTTCCATTTGCGATTCTTTGTTGAAACGTAACAATTCCGAACCATTTCTCATCTATGGCCACGCAGCAAAAATTGAGAGAGCTTGGCTGGGATGTGTTGATGCATCCTTCGTATAGCCCTGACCTTGCTGCATCAAATTTCCACCTGTTTCGGTCATTGCAGTACTTTTTAGAAAGCAAAAGTTAACGTCAAAAGAACTGTGAAGACTACCTGTCAGATTTTTTTAATCAAAAATCTCAAAATTTCTACAGGAATGGGATCATGGCACTACTCATAAGATGGCAACAAGTCATCGATCAAAACGGCACATATATATGGATTACAAATAAATAAAAAATATACCTAAAAAAATATTTTTCTTTGAGCAATACGAAAATACTTTTACCCCGATCTATTTATTATAACGAAATATTATAATAATAAAGTGGATGAGGCCTGTTGTGGTGCAGTGGTATAGATTGTGGGTTCGATTCCAACTCAAGGAAGTAAAATATTGATTATTTTCATTTCTGCGCTCTGTTGAGCCAAAGCGCGGCGTTGGGTTCCGCAACTCAACACGAAATGCCGCCAGAATTCGGCGAAAAATGGGGAAAACATTTTCAATCAATCAAATATTTTATTCAGCAACGTCACAGATGGTTATAATTTGCTCACTGAAATTGCTTTAGCATGAACTGGACAGACAAGATTTTTTTTCGTTTTGTAAGTTTAATCGAAGCGTGAGCGTGTAGCGTGCGTCGTTACATGCAACAAGTATTGATTTAATTTTGTAACGTTGTCAAATATAAATTTGCTTTTTTTAAAGTAAATAACTAAATATTGAGATTTTTTCTTATAGATTACCAATTTAATGACGTCGTGGTGGATAGGGCGAGATTGTAAATACGGTGCAGGTACGATTTCCACTCGGGGGAAATGATAAATTAAATTTAATTAAATCAGCTTCACGCTGTATCCCTCACACAGCAGGGTAGGCAGAGGCAACCTAGTGTTAAGACACTCCGTTCCCCACTTTCTGCCGAATTCTGAAGGCATTGCGTGTTGAGTGGCAGAACTCAACGCCGCACTTAACCTCGACACCAGAGCGAAGAAATGGAAATATAAATTTAAGTAAATATTTCATCTTCTCGAGTGGGGATCGAACCCACAACCAGTCAGTCGGTTTTACAGTCACACCTCGTGCCGCTGCGCCACGACTGGCCTCCTGGAAATGATTATATTTAAATTATTTTCATTTTCCCGTTCTGGTATATAAAGCGCAGTGTTAAGTTACATTATTCATTATGCAACGTTTTTAAAATATCGCAAATTGGGGAACAGAGTGTCAAGACACTATATTTACTCCACCAGTCAGTATACACGAACTAAAATAGAAATATCATAAACGAAAATAGAAATGGTAATAATTATATGAGAAACAGCCAACATTCTCAGTTCTAAAATGCAACTATTATTAAGCTTTTCAGCCACATTTCGCTTTTCAACCGAAAGTCTCTTCGTAAAAGCTTCGTACCCTATTTAAGCTTCCATTGGAATAAGACATATGTATGTCCGAAAATGTATGTGCCTTTTTTACATAAAATAATTTCTTTAATTAGATAGGTACATCTATTTTTTACTCGTCGTTTTATTAACTTCACACTGTATAGCGCGCTTAGCAGGGTAGGCAGAAGGAACCTGGGAACCTAGTATTAAAATACTATGCTCCCATTATGTTATGTTGAAATGTCGTGGTAATTGCGGAACTCAACGTCGCGGTTTGCACTGTTAGCAGAGTGTGAGAAAATAAAAATAATAAATATTTCATTTCCCTAAGTGAGTATCGAACCCACAACTACGTTTACAGTCGTACGCTTGTGCCCCTGTGACACGACAGGTTCATATATTAAATCAAGCCATCGTATACGCGAATGTTGCGGATTCAATATTGTCTTGGGGGAATGAATAACTTTCACTTTCTTACTCCGGCGACACAAAAAAGTCTCACCATTTTATAAGAAATGTACAAGGCTAATGCATTTGGTTAGTGGTATATTACATGTTAAATTTCGTCTGTTCTCCAGAATACTGAATATTTTTTACTGAATATTTGAAAATGATAGTGCTCATGATTTTTTTGTAGCCGTGCCTCATTATAAATGTTAAATGGAGGGTAAGTGAGGAAGGAGTTGTCTTAACTCGTTTGTTTCTGCCCCTTTAGGTAACTAAGAAAGTAAGATAGGAAAAAGAATACTATATTGCATGAACCTACTTACTTAAAGATTTAATCGCTCATAATCAACTGATTGTGGACTCCAACATGAAATTGTATTTTTTTTAACTTCACGCTACATTACGTATGGAGCAGGTTAAGCAGAGGGAATGTAGTGTTAAGACATTCCGTTCCCCACTCTCCGCCTAATTTTCGAGACATTGCGTGTTGAGTGGCGGAAATAATCTTTACATGCCACTGTGCCATTAAGGCTTCAAAAAAAATGTATCCAATTACCAAAATCAATTCACTTAATACTTACCTACTCTTTAAATGATGGAACAGAAAGGAGAAAGTACGTTTTACCTCATTTAATACCACAAGGAGATAAATTACTGTAGTGTGTAAGCGTATAAGTACAACTACAGGGCAGGCTGGTGGACACAAGCTGTAATAGCATTTCATGAGACTTGCATTCGCATATTCAATTTAGCTTAGATCCTTTGACGAGACCGAGGGCGGTGCAGGGTGGTGCAGGGCGGTGCGGGGCAGCTGATAGTCTGTATTCATTTATGTTTTGTCCTAATGCTGTAAGGGTGTTGTTTTATGTTTAAATATATATTATTTGGTATAAAAAATTGCTTATAGAAACGTCGAATTCTTGTCAAGTAGCTAATTTTTCTATTTTATGTAAATGTCTTGTACATTACATTAGTGTAACGCTATCGACGGATCAACGGTTGTCTATGGAGGACCTCAGTGCCTATCCATTTTACTCCCATGTATATTGCATTTTTTACCAGTCTTCAAATATAATCATACAATGTTTATTGGCGTGGCTCGTGGCGCAGCGGCACGAAGTGTGACTGTAAAACCGACTGGCTGTGGGTTCAATACTCACTCGAGGAGATGAAATATTTACTTAAATTTATATTTCCATTTCTTCGCTCTGGTGTCGAGATTAAGTGCGGTGTTGAGTTCTGCCACGCAACACGCAATGCCTCCAGAATTCAGCAGAAAGTGGGGAATTGAGTGTCTTAACACTAGGCTCCCTCTGCCTACCCTGCTATGTGCGGGATACAGAGTGAAGCTGATTTATTTATTTTTATTTAGTATCATTTGTAAATCATCATGTATCACCATATACAAGAACGAGAGAGACGGCGAAAGACCAAAACGACATTAATAAGGGGAAGCTAATTATCATGCAAACTGTATGCACACAGGACACTGAGAGATCCATTTTAGGGTGGGCCATTCCGTAATGGAATTTATACCTATTAGGGGATGCCTATAAAAACAGGTACGTAAGCCAGTTCTGGCGCAAGGATATTCCATTTTCCCGCTCTGGCAACTGGTTAATGGGATCTCCTCCTTATACTAGGTTCCCGGGTTATCTCTGCCTACACTGCTATGTACGGTGCAAGGTAAATCCGAATAAAAAGAAGATCGATTTACCATTAAGTTCGACCCTGTCCATAATACTTACACTCCATAGTACGTACATTCACAAATCACATTATTGAATGAGTACTTGATATATTGAAACAGAAACGTTGTTACAAATATGTATAGGCTTATACAATTTTCAGAGTTATTCGTGTGTAGTGTCCAACGAATCGCCGAGAGCGATCGCGGACTTCCGCCCTGCTGGGCGCCCGCCACTGTGGACTGTAATAGAGAGAAAATATGATTGACTGTCACTAAATTGCTAGTGCTTTTTGCTGGTTTTTTTTTGTGAGCGCAATGGAGTTTCAGAATGCATTTTTTATTGTTTTGGTTGTTGAAAAAATACTGTTGGGTATTGGTATATATTTTAGATTAAGCGAATCGAAAGTTGAAAGGATGTGGACTACTATTTCTTTGTTTATAGATTGATTTAATTAAAAAAAGCTGAAAAGCTTAAATTTTTGTCTTATTATAATATTTTTTAATAGTAAGTAAGTACTCTTATGCTGAGACATATTATTAAATACGATTACAGCTGCATGACAGCGTCCCGCACGCAGTCGTCGCAATAACGTGACATACTTACTAGCTGCTACAGTAGCTGCTCCTACTACAGCGGCAGCGAAGGCGATGCGGTCAAATGGCTGTTCCGCAGTACAACAGACGAAAGGCAATGCCTTTCGTGGGCATCAATTTGTTCGTCGTTTCGTGGAATGCAATTTAAAAATGGTCATTAAAGATAGAAACGAAGTGGTCATAACCTCTACTAAATAGGATACCTTCCACATCCTGAATCCATCCTCCGATAGGCCCTCAGAATAAAAAACAAAACTATATATATATATTGTAAAATTGTAATAGCTATTAAGTTAATAGATAATAAGTGAAATGTTTACAAACAGGCAATCTAAAAATACCTGGACTTTCTTAGGAATTAAATATCTAGATAATTATTTCTAGTTATACGCCTAGTTTTAGTAGCAGATAAATATAAATACGTTGATTAGCTGAAAATAATAAAAAAGTAAAAAAAAATACGGACCACGTGTCTGTAGTGCTTAGTTTAAAATATATTATAAAAAAATAGCAATAATGCTGAGACACTTCGTTCACCATTTTCCACTCAATTTTCGAGATATTGCCCTACGCGACGCCTTGTGTCGTTCCGAGAGCCATGAAATGAAAGTAATTCAATACCATGAGTGCAAATCGAACCCACAACCGTCGCGTTAACAGTGCCACGCCACCACGATCTCTTTCATACAAAGAATATATTTTAAAGAAACATCCAAGTACTTATAAACTTACTTTTGCAACTTCTTATTGAGAGTACCGTCTCCCCTACAGAATATATAAATACCCTCACATGGTCATATCAACAGGTTTCATATAAAAAGTGACCTATTTAATTATATTATGTGGATGTTATATGATGAAATCTTTTCATAACTTGTATATTCCTTTGTTAATTCACGTATCAAAGATCCCCTTTGAGAGCAAACTAAGCGGCCTTGGAACTTTGATAGAGAGATTTTTTCATTTTTAATTTTCACAGTTCCATATTTAATACACACCTTTGTCCACTTTTCAATATTTTTTAGAAATATTGCGTTTTAATCGGCGGCGTTCATTACCACACTTTGTTTTGTTACCATAGCTAGTAAAATGTAAGTAGTTCGTTGCCTGGAGTGGGAATTGAATCTACAACCATGGACTTTTTTTAATAACCATTATTTTTGGTTGTTAATTCGTGTATCAAAGATCCCCCTCTAAAATCCAACTAGGCGGCCTTGGATTTAAATTTCAAAGGGAGAGTATAATAACTTTTTATAAATAGTATAATAAAAAGGTGTTTTTTTATATCTTTTGAATATAATTTAATAGAAGCATTTTTAGTAAAACCATAGTATTTAATAAGTGTTGTAATTTGACATCTTTGTATGTAGCCAGATGTGGAGCCGGAACACCCTTTAAGATTATTTTTTTAAATGAAAAGTTTGTTTTTAAAACTTGATTTGATAAATGGTATGCTAAGTCTCTATGAGAGATACAGATTCTTTTAAAACGTATTTGCAAAATATTTTGTTGTAGCTTTACATTTTGAATAACTCAATAAATAATAAATTAAAAGATTGAATTATCATAAATACGTATCTGGGAAAAGATACAGATATAAAAAGAGATGATTTAATAATTAATTAAACATGATATGGTGGAAAATGGAGGAGAAGGAGTGTTTTAATATTATGTTCCCTCTGCATACCTTATAAACAAAATACAATAATATTTTCATATTCTTTTAAATTTAAAATGTAAGTACGCGATTAAACGTAGGCAGGTGGGGTAAATTTCTGCCTCGGGTATACACGGCCATATTAGACTATGTAACAAAACAAAAATCATGTAGCCTATATAGTCCGGTCAGCAAGTTGTGGCTACCTTGAAATAAGCTGTTGATAACCGCGAAATTAAAATTTTAGGATATTTCCTACTTTCATTTATCATTTTCACGAGCCAATAATGCGCATGAGTTCAAATGAGTAAAGTCTAATTTTAGAGTAGCAAGACTCTTCGGCGGTATTGTAATAGCCTATAGCCTATACTCTGTAGTCTATAGTCTCTGCCTACGGTAGTACGGTGCCTCTTTAATTATAAAACACAGTCGGTGGTGTGTTAATGTAATTGTGAAATGTAACAGAGTTTGTTGTTGTTGAGGCCCCCTGTGCCTCTGTGCTCTCTCAACGGTTCAGGGTTCGATTCTCATATATGAGAATAAATTATTTTAATTTACTAACACCACCACCTAATACACAATCTCTTGGAATTTGGACGGAGATTCATTGGCCAACGGTCTTTGATAGAGTGAATATATTTACTTATTGAAATACAAATAAAATAAAACATTATTGGAATAAAAACTAAAAAAAAAACGAATATAAAAAGTGCTGACAATCGATCATCGTATTATAGGGCAGGTAATGACTGTGTAAATTATTCTCCCTTCCGCCATGGATAAAGTGCGGTGTTGAGTTCCGTTACTCAACGTCGTAAATGGACAAACAACAATCTACAAAGTATCTTGATTTTTTTTCTTACTTGCTATCCTGCTATATGCGTGATAAACCATGAATTATTTTTTTATTTATACATACCTACGGGTAACCAGTTCAAATCATTAAATTAATGTTATTAGAACTCGTTTCAATTGAAAGCTCGAATGTTCTTAAAGCTTCATTCTATATGCAAGCCACGTGTGATGTATCACGTGTGAGATATTAAGCATTGGGGTTAGAAATTAGCTTTGTTAGAATTACCTTTTTAATCAAAAAGGAGTTTATCTAATAAAAGATAAAGATTTTTTTTCAGCTTCACGCTGTATGGCGAACATAGCAGGGTAGGCAGAGGGAACCTGGGAACCTAATGTTAAGATAAATAAAAATAAAAATAAAAATAAAAATAAAAATAAAAAATAAAAAAACCTTTTATTTCTTGCACGTTTAAAACAAAATACATTTATCAAATTCTTATTTTATAATCTTGAGTAATACATTTGTATTTATAATACATTTAGTTTCGTTAGTCATTTTAGTTTCTAATTAACAATTTAAATTCTATTATTAATATATTATTTTATTGTGATCATTTAATTATAAATTCATTTTATCATTATTTTACATTGTAAATTTATTATTATATTAATTTATTTATAAATTCATTTAGTTTCATTTCATTTTTGTACTGTTTCATGTATTCATTATTTGTTATTATTATATTAATTTAATTATAAATTCAATTAGTTTCATTTCATTTCTGTGTTAATTATGTATTTATTATTTGTTATTATTATATTTATTTAATTATAAATTCTTTTTATTTCATTTTCTTGAGTTATATTTGAAAATAAAAAATGTCTTAACATTAAATGATCATGCAGGCATGCAAGAACCCCTCTCATGTGAGGGTAAAGGCCTCCTCCAGACTTTTCCATTTCTCTCTGTTTTTAGCTGTCGTAATCCAGTTTTTACCTGCTACTTTAACTATGTCGTCTTCCCAGCGAGCTATTGGTCTCCCTCTCTTTCTCGGGCCTGCTGGGCCCCGCCACAGCGTCAGTGTAGAAGTCCAGCGGCCGTCGTTTAACCTTGCTACATGCCCCGCCCAGCGCCATTTTTGCTTTTGAGAGTATTTAAGGGCATCTATGACTTTTGTTTTCTTACGTTAAGATAGTCCGTTCTTATTACGACTTTTATTTCCCAGTTTCCAAATACTGGAGGCATTGCGTGTTGAGTGCCGAACTCAACTTATCATCAGAGCGAAAATGAAAATATTTCATGGTTCATTTTCCTTACATGGGAAACGAACCCACAACCTGTCGCGTCTAATTGGCCAAGTCCAACCGAACCGACTCGTAGTTGGCTGGTTTTTTTAGAAGTGTACACAGCGTGCCGGATACCGCTTTAAAAAAATAGAAACCAATATAATCCAATTATTATTTACGAAAAAAAAAATAAAATACATCAACTGAAGTAATTCATATTGATAAACCATTTATTTAACGGAGAACAGAATAATTGATCACTTGTTTTTCTATTTATTCCCTTTTAAATCTTTATTTTCATATTTTAAATTCATAAATTTCCTTAAGCAAAATAAAAAAGTTTATTAGTGTATAACACTGAACCATTTTTACGTCAACCGTAAACTTTTATGAGACGTCTGTCAGTCACTTCTATGCTTTGAATCGTAAGCTTTATTGTGAAGCAAAACAAAATAAAAACCAAAATACAAAAAAAATATTGTTATAACAATAACTAGAATCAATTTAATTTAATAATAAAACATGAATAAGAAAAAAAATAAAATAATATCAGGTAAAATAGTATCATAACCGACAAAAAGGTTGTTAGTGGGCGGCGTCATGGTACATTACTGAGGCACTGTCATTTTGACTGTGATTTTTAATAGTAATATCGTATATTGAAATGTCTATAGATAAATTATAATAAATTATAGATAATTGAGGCCGGTCGTGGCGCAGCGGCACGAGGTGTGACTGCAAAACCGACTGGCTGTAGGTTCGATTCCCACTCGAGGAGATGAAATATTTACTTAAATTTATATTTCCATTTCTTCGCTCTGGTGTCGAGGTTAAGCGCGGCGTTGAGTTCTGCCACTCAACACGCAATGCCTCCAGAATTCGGCAGAAAGTGGGGAACGGAGTGTCTTAACACTAGGTTCCCTCTGCCTACCCTGCTGTGTGCGGGATACAGCGTGAAGCTAATTTAATTTAATTTTAATTTTTTCTATAGATAAACATATAAAAACATTAATATTTATCTATAGAAATTCTAAAATTACTTTCATAAAGCCAACAGTAAAGCAACATACAATAAAGATAATTTCTATACTCTTCCAAAACATAGCCAGATTTTTAATCTGGCCGTGTTTGGTTAGTATAGAAATTATTGAGGCTTTTGTGGTGCAGTGACATAGCGCCGAACTGCAAACGCGGCCGTTGTGGGCTCGATTCCCACACGAGGGCACAAATTACTTCACTTTCTACTCTAGTCGTAGTCCCGACGTTAAGTTCCGCAATATCTCGAAAATATAACGGTGCGTGGGAAACGGTGTGTCTTACTACTAGGTTCCTTCTGTGTACCCTGCTATATGAGGTATATAAATCTCATTTCATCGATCCCTACTTGGAGTATGATTTCACATTCTGTCGCTTTGGAAAAACGGATTGTGGCGTTGAGTTGCGCCATATAACGCGTAATGTCTCTGGTTCATGAGTGATAGTGGCGGAATACAGTATAAAACTGAAAAAAAAATGAATGAAATATTTAAATAGTAATTTAATAGTACATTTCTTTAATATTTACACTTTTTGTTATTATATCAGCTTCACGCTGTATACCACACACAGCAGGGTAGGCAGAGGGAACCTAGTGTTAAGACACTTCGTTCCCCACTTTCTGCCGAATTTTAGAGGCATTGCGTGTTGAGTGGCAGAGCTCAACGCCGCGCTTAGCCTCGACACCAGAGCGAAGAAATGGAAATATAAATTTAAGTAAATATTTCATCTCCTCGAGTGGGGATCGAACCCACAACCAATCGGTTACAGTCACACTTCGTGCCGCTGCGCCACGACCGGCATATTATAATAAAGATTAAATAGGGGCGGTGAGTTCTGCCACTTAACACAAAAAGTGGGAGAATACAGCGTGAAGCTGATTGTCTTAAATCTTTTATTATGAAACAAAACTCGATGTTCCAAGCGTTTTGAACCCACAATCTTCTCGGTACAATTTAAAGCCAATTTAAAATCCAATTTTAGTTATATTAAGTTTGAAGTGGTAGTTAGTTTTAATGAAACGTATGAATAATATAAGAGGACAACAGCTGCGTACTGATGAAACAACAGTTTTATAATGGCTTTAACTTTTAGCGCTTATTCCTTTGACTGTATCTCATAAACAGTAACTGACTGACTGTGAAAAATGTTTATAATAAGTATAGAAAGATAAAGTTTATTTATGGAGAACAGAGTGTTTTAGTAATAGGTTATATATAATAAGTAAATAAAGTACGGAGTTGAGTTCCACCACCCAACACGCAATACCTCAGAATTCGGTGGCAGGAAACGGGTGTTTTAACACTAGGTTCCCTGTACCTTGCTGTGTGCGGGTAGCAGAGTGAAGTTGTATATAAATCTATTCAGTTAGTGAATGTATCGATGTGTATCAACGGGTGAATAAAATTAATATTACATTCAACCCATTCGAAAATCACTTTGCAAGGACATTTCTATTAATGTCAGTATTCACACAAATCCCTCTAGCGTAACCGCAATAATATTCATATGAGAAAATCATTAAATACACAGTAATTATGGTTGGACTGTAATTATATGCTGTACCAAATATTCTGTTTCGGACTGTATTAAATCTGATGTGTACCTGAGTATCTGACAAATTTAATTATAGACCCCCTTTATAAACCTAACTGGCTTTGAAGGACTAGTATTTTGCACCACCCTTATGTAACTTCCATATTCCTTATGTATGTCCATATAGTCCGAATTAATCTCTAAATAATATCATCAAAGTACTAAGTCCCCCACGTTAGAACATAGATATTATGTAAACACAACGCACCGAAAATGTCTGGACCAATTTGTCTGGGTCCCAGTACCTAGGGTGTTGCTAGGTTTCACTTGGGGACGATGGGTAGGGGGCTGAACAGGGGTGGTAAATACGCAGCTTGCAGACAGTATAAAAGGGCGATTTGTTGTGTTACGTCTCATTCTATCGTTGACATCCACAAAGATTGCACGTTGGGGCCGTGGCAGGACAGGTTTACCTGGACACGCTGCCACGGCCCCTCCTCGTTGGAAGATCGACCATGTCAAACATAACTTATAAGCAGCGTATACATCGTAAAGAAACTGGGAAACTTCGGTTGAAATAATCACAGCCAGTACTCCAAAATTCATAAAAATCTCAAAAAGTTGGTCATCAATACATGGAACAAAGAAAAATAGAATTACTGAACGAAAGTCATCTCATATCACCTTAAATCAACCATGAAAACAGCATCAATAACGGGACATCAAAAGAGTTACAATCAGAATCCAAAAAGTTTCCAGACAGACTCCCACAGAAAAAGGAAGTTCGAGGTAAAATCAAGATCGTCATGACTTTGTACCTGCACTCCACTCCAAGCTCGCTCGGCGGCGCTCAGCGAAATACATTCTCACGTGTCAGTGATACTTAAAATTATTGTAACAGCGAATTGAACTGACAAATGGCGAAATATTTTAATTTTGTATAATTTATTTTACTTTCTTGGAACCTTCTGTCTTGCAATGTTAATCTGTTACTAATTTCACAAAATGTTTCAAAACTTAATCATTAATTTATTGTAATCTTCTCTGTGACATCTTCTGACATTTCTGAAAAAAGAATTTGTATTTAGATTTAAGGCTAATTTAAGATTAATTTTCCTTAGATTCTTAAAATTAACAATATTGCCTATATTTAAGATACTACCTAGATTTAGTCACTACCTAAATATGACACCATTTTGAACGTATAACTTACACCTTATACTGTACTATTCGAACACTTTGGACCTTTTTGTATGTTCACATTTAATCGCATTTAATCACATTTAATCGCATTTAGTCGCATTTAGTCTCATTTAGTCGCATTTAATCGCGTTTAATCATTAATTTTAAGAATTCATCCACCACAGCTAAGACTTTGAATCATAGGTTTATATTTCATATGGAGACTAGATATATAAATTTATTTAGTAACTTGCAAATTCATATAGAACACTGTTTTTTATTCTAGTCTTCTTATTGGCTAAATTACAAACAAACTTTGCCCAAAGTACATCAAACATTTAATATAATATTATTACACACTGATACACTCAAATTCACCTTTGGATCGTAAAATCTCATTTTCATGAATTTTTCTTACGGTCAATAAAATTTTGTAGCACAGAATAGATTTTTTATTTAATCCTTTCCTTTTTTACCTTATCCAAAAATATTAGTACTAAAAAGTACTGTAATTGAATTACTGAAACTAATATGTATATAAAAAATATGTCTAAATCAATTAAAGTTTATTACTTTTTTCTTAATAAATATAAAAAGGTGCCTAAAAATTAACAAGGAAAAATTATATGACAGATATTATAAAAAAAATATTGAAAGACATTATAATTAAAAAAAATATTAAAAAAAATAAGTGTGATATATTTACACTTTTTTATATAATTAATACTAGATAATTCATAAAAAAAAGTCACGCTGCACCGATTCTTCTCAGTTCTAAGACATTAGCTTTAGTATTAGTCTTATTTTAAATAAAATGATGTAAGCATAAACGAAATTCATTATTTTGATAACAAAAAAAAAACAAAAATTGTGAAAACTTTACATTTGAAAAAATGTTACTATTCACATGTTTTGACGATCCAATTTGAAAGTTGAAATTGAAAAAATTTTAAAATCTGTCAATTCTGTATCGTTGAAAACATTCAACGTGAGTTGCCTGGCCGTGACGGGACGCAAATCTAAAATAATTTTTTAACTGTTGTTACGAAACTTATATGAATACGATTCGACCGCGGTATTATATCGAAAAAATTAATTATTATGTAATATAGCCGAAGTGTCAGGATTAAAAGAATATATTAAAAGATAAATAATTGAACTAAATAATATAGGTAACCTTCTAATCAGCTCACACGAAAAAAATGTTTATTAAATTTGTTGGTAATAATAAATAATTTCCATTTCCGCCGCTAATAGTACAATTCGCGGCGTTAGGTTCCGCCACTTACTACGTAATAACTTTAATCCAGATGTAAAGCAGAAAACGGAGTGCCTTAACACTAGGTTTCCTCTACCTAGTGCTTACGTGGAAAATGTGTGAAAATACAAATATTTCAAGGGACACAGGTTTGAGTCCCGATACGTTTAATTTTTTTATTTATTTTCTAAAAACATCCCTTTCATGTTCATCCCCTGTAGAGCCAATATTCACACTAAAGCCTACGACACGGGTCGCTCTTTCTACTTCAAAGGACAAAATATTGTACGTAAATATTATTGGTTTTTAAGGAAAAATAATGAATTCTTGATAATTATATATTAAAATTGTAATCTATTTCATATATGTAAAAGTAATATTAATTAGTAACGTTTTTGTTATTTATATAGAAATGTAATATCAAGATTATCGTATGAGAGACTAGTAGTGTTAAGGCACTTCGTTTGAACTTTCCTCTTTCTTTCTCTCTTGTAACCAGAGTGTGGAATTGAAAGTAGTTCATTTCCTTTAGTAGGAGTCGAAACAAATCAAATCAAAACAAAAACAGCAGAAATCCCCTCGTTTAATGTCTATATACATGCAATCATATACATATATCTACATATAACGGTACTAATAACAAAAGTCTATAACAAAAGGACCCTAGGTCATTCGATCAATAAAATGCAGACCTTACCCTATTACTTTATAGTACTTAGATCCACACATGGACTTATATAGTAAGTATAATAAAATATAAAGCATTAAATTAAAAAAAAACCTCTCCCATACAAAAGGTAAATCTCCATACAAAATTCGACAACCACGTGTAACTTTATCAAAAGGACTACAATTTATATACTATTACATTATATGAAATCTGAATCCTGTCGAGTTAAACCCTAAAACAAGTATTTCAAGGTCTTCTTTTAACATAGTAATGACGACGAGTTGTGGTCACTCTAAAGTTAAATTAGATTAGATTTTAAAATTTTCGCTCGGGAACAAAATAATCAATATTACGAAAAATCCACCAGTGTGTACCAGTCTAAAATTGACTTCAGGTCGGCCACAACTTTTCGAGCGTACTGTATTAACAGTCAAATAAAAGGGTTATTGTTCAATGCCTATAGGCAGCCTATTTAAATTTTTGGTCAAGATTGGAATAATGGATGGGCTAAAATATAAATTTATCTTTGAAAAAATATGCGATTTTGATATTTTTTCAAAGAATATAGAAATATTGTAAAAATTATAGCCTCACGCTGCATCCCGTTATTAGTGTAGCCTTAAGACACTCCGTACCCATACATTGCAGATTTTTTTAGTTCCTACGTGTTGATTGGCGAAACTTAACACTGGGCTTTGACTTGTTACTAGAGCGAGAAAAAGAAAATAGTTCATTTCCCTGAATGGGAGTAGAACCCACAACCGTTGTATTACAGTCAGACGTTGTGCCATTGCACCACGACAGCCTCAAAAGATAAGAAATAATATACAAGGTGGAATAGGCAGCGCTCCTTTTACGGAAACAGCATATAGGGTCAAATATTTCAAACGTATACCTAAAGAAATTAATCAAGATGCCTCAACAGTTTGGACGTAGGATTTTTTTTTCATATCACGATTTTTATCCATCCTGTATTTCGTTGGACACGATTACGTATAGATCTCAATAATATAAGCACTTACTACTACAAAAATACTGCTAAAGGTTAAACAACTTTGAACTTTATCGCCAACACCTACGACTCGATTTCGGAATGAGGCGTGTGTGGCGGTATTACTTTGATAGGTTTATGTGTGCGTGCATCGTCCTTACCAATGGCGTTTTATTTTAAAACGACAATTTTATTATTTATTTTGTTTGAAAAAAAAACTTTTTCATTTTGGGATTTTTTTTTTTATTTACATTAGGCTTTTATAGAGTAGTTAAAACTGTGGTTTCATTTAAAGTGGTACTTACACTTTCACCCTGTATAATGTAAAATATTAAGAAGTCTGTAAAACCTCTTTAATTCATTATTTTCTTTGCAAATTAGATTTTTACACTGATTGGCTACATTGTTCGTAATGACTAAAATCATCTTTAAAATAATAAAAAACTAATATAAATGAGTACAACTATACTTGAATGTGTATGTTAAATAGGTACTTAAAAGCGTTAAGCTGATTTATTTAAGCTATTTCCAATCTAAATTAAAATTATTAAATGCTAGCGACCAACTAGCGTCGTCGCCCGCTTCAACTTATTGCTATATTTCAGCCAAATTTACAAAATCATACTATAAATTGCAGCAAATGTGTTATTCCTATATATAAACTATATTACTGTTAAGTTTCATATAAATTCGTGGAACAAAAATACACACATCCTTAATCTGTATTATTTTTAATCTATGACAACACATTGAACAAGCTGCACAAATTTATAGGTTATAAAAAGGCCCCTCCTATAAGGACCCTATGTTTACTTCCCATTGCAAGTCCAAGGTCAATATCACCCTTCAATCTTTTATATACGAGTGTATCAGTAACAAGCGGTGGACACCCTAAATGTATCTAGATTTTTAATAATACTAGATTTTTTAAGCCATTTAAAACTGGTGGGATTTCGTTTGATTTTTCAAATGTAGACAAATTGTGGGTTCGATTTCTTCCAGAAATCGTGACGTTAAAATTTCGGTATTGTATTATACACGCAATATATCGAATTAAGACTATTAAAAAATTTTTTTTTCGCCATACAATACGAAATATCTCAAAAATGCGTACATTTTATAATAATACTAGCGGCCCGCCCACGGCTTCGCCCGCTTAAAATACATGATTATTTAATAAGCAGAATTGATTGACAACTATAATAAAATAAATAAATAAATCAGCTTCACGCTGTATTCCGCACACAGCAGAGTAGGCAGAGGGAACCTAGTGTTAAGACACTCCGTTCCCCACTTTCTGCCGAATTCTGGAGGCATTGCGTGTTGAGTGGCAGAACTCAACGCCGCGCTTAACCTTGACA
>JAATLQ010036822.1:81559-107356 GCA_013421005.1 Heliconius erato x Heliconius himera | reverse complement strand
TTATTAATATTTTACTATGGTTACGTTTACTTATATTTTTTTTATTTAAATTAGTTACATATTTTCACAAACAATTTCCTAAATTGAGGCCGGTCGTGGCGCAGCGGCACGAGGTGTGACTGCAAATCGACTGGTTGTGGGTTCGATCCCCACTCGAGGAGATGAAATATTTACTTAAATTTATATTTCCATTTCTTCGCTCTGGTGTCGAGGTTAAGCGCGGCGATGAGTTCTGCCACTCAACACGCAATGCCTCCAGAATTCGGCAGAAAGTGGGGAACGGAGTGTCTTAACACTAGGTTCCCTCTGCCTACCCTGCTGTGTGCGGGATACAGCGTGAAGCAAATTTTTTTTTTTTAATTTCCTAAATATATCTTTAAGCATTCGTAAAGTTTAAGCGGGCGAAGCCGCGTCCGGGTCCGCTAGTTATTAGATAAATAGAATAATATATATCTTCTATATAAGTAATTAAAAAAAATGTATATAAACTTCAATATAGTAAAAAATCTGGTGAAGAGTCGGACTCGACTACGGTTCTGTACCAATTTCAGGATAAAAGGTAAACAGGAAGTACAACTTAAAACTTGACAGACTTAAGTTTGCTGACGTGTATGCACTCATTTTTTATGTAATATATACATGTAATAAACTAAATTAAACATTATGAGTTTATAATAGTTTTTGTCTGTAATATACAAAAAAATTCTCTTTTATTTTCGTAAATTCTTAACTTACTATACAAATAAAGAAAAAGATTCGAAAAATGAAAAACAAAAATGGAGTGAGAACTTTATGCCAAATTTCATTACTGTAGATCTACGGCAAATGTCCTTTTTTAGTTTAGTTGATTACGAGGCGACAACAAAGTGATTTTTGTAAGGGTTCCGTTCTTTTCCTTTTGAGGGACGCAATCTAAAAAAATATATGTTTTCATTGTTTCGACATCAGGTACTGTTAATTAATGTTGTTCTTATTATACTGGATCCATTATGGAATGTAATAAAATTATAGAAAGAGATAGTTTCGAATCATTCAGTTTTGCTTGAATTGTTTTGATATTTATTGATTATGATACTTTTTATTACAGTAATTTTAAATGCATTTTACATGCTATTACACATATTATGTAGTAAATACATAATATATTTAGCAATATATTTTTCTTATTTCAGGGGCTGACGAACGGTGTAGAAAATGATCAGAATTCCACTAACATATCAGCTGATTTATCGCATACGCGCCTATCGATTAGTTCGACAGCGTCAAACCAAAGTTACGAGTCCGGAAACGTGGATTACACGGTTCCCAAACATCCTTACAACCAAAAAGGCGCTCATAGAATTGGCGATACAATAGATTCAAATGAAAATATAACATACAACCAACCCAAAGTAACAAATCCTCTATTCGGAGTGAACGCCGCCTCGCACTACTCCCCCGGCTCCTTGAACGAAACCACCAATGATGCGAAGCACTTCGACAGATTGCCCAACGGCGTGAGGAAAGCACCCGAAGGTCAAGATAACGAAGCATTCAAAACCGAAGACGCAATAGACGGTATGAAAGAGATTGTTATGAACCAAAACCCAATCGCGATCGCCGAAAGCGGAACCACATACACCACAGACAATAATGGTAAAATCAATGTTCATGTCACCGTCATGATTAACGCAGGTAATTATATGCATCCTTTGAAATCTCCATTTCACTTAAAGCACCATAACATACATGTAAGGCACAATTTAACAATTTACTCAGTAATAGCACAGTGAAGGTTTTATATATTGAAGTTTTTTGGAAGTGGAAGAGCCGTAAGGAACGAGGATGCATATTGAGGCAAGCGGTTATAGCGGTTATAGTAGTGGCTGTAGCGCTAGTTGTTTCTTGTGTTATGTTCTTTGTAAAATTATTTATAATCTAGTTATTATTTACACTATATGCACACACTACGAACTGAACTAACTGCACATTTGATTTTGATTTTGAGGTCATTTTATGGTTTTTGAACATTGGTATCCATTTTGGTGGTAATGATATTAAATGTTTTTTTTTTTATATTATTACAATATATAAATATAAAAGTTTAGTATAATAACTGGATTTTAATTGTAGAGCTGGGATGCATTGGTATCGTGAATGTGTTGTTTTTTGTAGTTAGACTTGCATGAATCTCTTTAAACTATCTTGTCTTTCACTATATACTGTCTATCTGTTAATTTTTCCATTTCTTTATGTTATAGATAGTAAATTTTAGCACAAAAAAAATCGAATATATATTAAAAAAAAATACCACTAGTGACGTAACTAGTACATTTGGCGTTGCTATTATACTTTCGTAAAACGTAGTATTGCTCTTGTGTATAGTAATATATAGTGTATGCACGTGAAAGTACGCCAATTAAGAAACACCACATTCCTGCACAGTTACGCTCATCTCGTAAGACTATACTTATAATTCCACTGTTTTTTTTATAAACAAGTCCATTAAGTTGCCAGTACCGTCTTATATACGCTCAAAGTCGGAGCTAATTTATAAATGCACATAATACTGCGACAATACATTATTAGCATGTGAAACAGTGCACGATGGAAACCACCAAACGAAGTGACAAGCAGAAATTAGTCACTAATCTAATGTTTATTACAAATATTACAGGAACGTTAGCAGACTTGAAGAAACAGAGAGCACAGATAAGGACGAACGGAAGTCCAGTCGAGGGCAGTCTCAATTCAACGACAAATCACAGCTTGAATTCTATACCGGAAGTTCCGAAACAGGAAACACAAAGACAGATAAGTCCAACCATAAATACTAATACAACAGTTCCGAGGTTCTCGGGGCACACTAGTGATGTGGTCGGTGACACGAAGTCTCACCGGTGTTGTGTTATAATGTAAGCACATCACTAGTATAACAATGTAGTCTGATCGTCATTCCAAAAAAAATATTTATTCTGGACCTGTCTATTGTAAATTGTTAAAAATATATTTGCGAATCAATTTTTGTAATGACAAATTAAATTATATTTTTTACCTTTAATTCTTATTTACATTTGGCGTCGTTATTTTAAAATTATTTTTATAGATTTTTCGCAAATATATAGATAATTTATATAGTGGAATGAATATTGCCATTTTTGCTCACGAAGCAAGGGCTTGCCAATTCCCTATGGATGTGTGATAGTTTGTAAGAGCTCAATGGTTATGTACATAAACATATGGTTGCTAATATTTTATATATATATTGTAAAAGTTTATATCTTTATTTCATTTCATTCTGTTAAACCTTTGAAGCTGAAATCTTGAAATATTTGCGTTTTTTTTCTTGCCATTAATAACCGATTCAAAATTTAATACAAAATTGAAATGCAATTATTTCTATTAAAATAATTTGGCAATTTCTATTCTATTTAATTGGATCTTTGACTTTTTGCAATCGTAATAAAAAAGTTTCAGATCGTAGTTATTCTTCAATTTTAATTAAAAAAAAAAAACTCTTCTTACTCTGTTTATTATTTGCAGAAAACTAATATTTGTTAATCACTTGCAAAATTTAAAAGACTGCAACATATTAGAGATTATGCTAATAAATAATTAATTTAATTGGTATGAAGTAAATATTCAAAAAAAGTTAAAGAATCGATTATTATTATTATCGTTTTCTTTTACCAATATTGGGAATCATATTTTTCAATATTTGCTTGCATGCCAATTGTTTTAAAGCAGCTGATAGTTGAATAGTATCAGGGGGCCATGGATTTTCTATGGTTGTGCACATTTCAGCTATTTTTGTTTTTTTTTTTAAATTATAATATGTCAATAGCACAGTATACAAATATGGCGGCAGATAAATAATGGCCTAATTTTGGCGTAAACAATATATGATGTAGTTTTTAATATGATTGTTATATTATAATTTTACAATATACATACAATTTAAAAATAAAACATTTTTATATCACTTACAATTCAACTAAATATATAATGATTAATGTGCATCTGCTATGTCATTGTGTATGTTTATTTTTTAATCTTCGCTATTATTTTTAATCTGTTGAAATGTTTCTTTCTTATCTGTATATTTGTTTACTGCTGAATACTCTTATCTGTGCCAATTTGTCTACGTTTCACTTTATATCTTATATACAAGTTATATTATTTTACATAATTATATAAATTGTAAGTCGTTGTGTAAACTATAATCCTTCCAATGTACGTAGCAACCCCTTAAAATCCAGTGTTCATTATCTGTGTTAATCTTATAACAGCAGCTAAACATTCCGTTAGACTTTACAAATATATTTATGTAAATAAGCTTTTTGAAACATATTTATCGTAATTATTAATCCCCCATCCATTAGTAATTCATTCGTCCATATCATAGTCACTAGTATAGAATAGACTATTGTAGATTAATTCCACAGGTACTTAAAAAGTACTTAAATGTATAGGAAAAGAAAGTATTTAGCATTCCTTGTGTTCGCCGTGTGGATGTAAAGTGAGGAGCTCAGAGCAGTGCTTGGGACGTGCGAAACGACGTGTCCCCTCATCTTCACTTTCCTCTCGACACCGACTCTATATTCGAAATGATCTTCTAGTATTTTTTTTAGAAAACATATTAAAAATTAAACGACGCGCTCTGACTACTAAGACGTTTATTCTTATGAAGCTACGTCAAAATTTATATACGCTTGTTCCGAAGTAACTTGATAAGACCGTATGGCTCAGTGGTCAGAGCGCTTGGACGGTTACTAAGAGGCTTGAGTTCGAGTCCTGCTACTTTCAAATTTTAATACGGTTTCTAATATATTATTTTATTATTAGTGTGGAATAACACTGTGAAATGTTAAAAATATGATTCCACTATTGCGTACTTTCGAAGTAATTTCTAGAAATTGTGAATAATGACGAGAGACGCAGAACAAGCAAAGCAATATAAAATGGCCTTATAGATATAGAAGCACAAAATATTCTGGTTGTTTTTTGTTTATTACAGTATTATTTAATGGAAGCATTTTACAGGCATTTGTGATATACATATTTCATATTTCGAAGATTTTTTTATTATATCAAAATCATAATTGTTATTACTCATTTACAAAAGAACGATTTTTTAAATTATAAGAAATGTATCATGAAAACGAGTGTAGAAAAAGAATTACATTTTTATGCAATATTAACTTTTCTATAAAAAATCTAAAAATGAAAGTTTTATATTTCTTTTCTTTATTTAAAGAGAGTACTTTATTTGATAAAAAAAGTCAACCCCAGTAGCATTTTGAAAATTGATAATCAAACATGCACCATATATTAAATCTTTAATGTTTTGATGTTTATATTTTAGATAATAATAAATTAATTAGTGTGGACGATTCCTAAAACCAAAATCTTTGTGAAAAAAATTGTACAGAAGTTAGCCATTGAGAATAAAATTTTAAAAAAATTATATAATAAGGCAGTCTTGGTGCAGTGGCTAAGTGCCAGACTGTAGCAGGACGGTTATGGGTTCGATTCCCACTCGGGAGAAAATAATATGTTATTTTTATTTTACTCGCTTTGGTAAGGGGGCGACTGCGGCGTTGAATTCCGTCAATCAAATTGGGCGGAAAGTGGGAAATGGAGTTATTTAGTATTAAGATCCATCAGCTTGCCCTCCTATATATAGGATACAGTGTGAAGCTAAGGAAATAAATTTATTTTTCAATGGTCATCTCCTGGTTACAGTAATTTAGTCTTTAAAGTAGTATCCTTCACGAGTGCCTCTTGTTAGTCTTGCCTTAAAATATATCTCCTGTGAAACATATTAAATATAGTTTCGTATTTAAATGTGTATTGTTTAATTTTAATCTTAACTATACATTTCAAATCATTCCTATTTATAAAAAATGTAAGATTCGTTGTATATAAGAAGGAAAGAAGGAAGTACTATTGTGAGATGACATATATTTTTTTTATTGATATTTATATATAATATTACAATGTTTTCTTTTAAGTAGCCTTGCCAACTATGTTCTTGCCTCTGGATTAGTTATTTTTCTTTATTTATTTTTAAATAAAAAAAAAATGTCAAACGTATTGTATTATATAAAATCAAATCTCTAAAATTTATGAACAATTAACGAATTTGTGTTTATAAATATAATAAACAGATCATTTATTGCTTTAGTAATTTATATATGGCAAAGCTACTTTTTTCTGCAGCTTTATAGTATTTACATTTTACACCTTAATATTTTAAATAAAAAATGACATCTTTATAAATTGTAATTGCTTCATACAGCACAAAGCCATACTAAATAATTATCACTTTTGCCTAATATAAAGTTCTATATTAATTAAAGCACAATAATATCTTGTAAGTAAATATATTTAAAAACATAGCCTATATTATTGAACATATGGATGTGAAAGTTACACTTTATAAAGATTCATCAGTGAAATAAGTCTATACATATCTTTATTGTGTTTAATATATATATGAAGGAGGTTGTAAGAATAATATTTGTATCCATTTTAATGTAGAAGTGGTTTACTCATAAATTATTTCTGTAGTTATATATACTAAAGGAATTTTGTTAATGTGATGTATAATTCCTTAATATACCTGTCTGTGTACTTATATTCTGATGCACTACTGTTTCAACACGACGGTTGTCAGTACAAATTTATAGTGAAGTAAATGTTCGATGCAGCTCAACCTGTTGTATATTCTACTCAAAGTTTCTACTATATATAGATTTATTACTATTAAAATTTTATCAAACTTAGTGACTGACTTTTGAACAGTAGTGTTTATATTGTAAGATGATTCCTAATTTACTTAATTATTATAAATAAATCGATTGTTTTAATGGCTTTGTTTTATTTTTGACGGCGTTTTATTTTATCTCTTGCATGAACGTTTGTGTCGTGATATCTTGAAACACTAAAATACAATGAAGGCTTGCAACATTGTTCGTTTTTTTAACTTTAAAGTACTAGTAAAGCTTTATTCAGTACTAATAAAGCTTAGTTATGTTGATTACTGTACCACAACCGAACAGTAAATCGATGGCGACAAAGGAAAAATAGTTACCTCAAATATATTTTACTATGTTTTTTTTTATCTTCACACTGTGTTCCGCATATAGCGGGGGAGGCAGAGGAAACCTAGTGTTAAGACAATCTGTTTTCCACCTTTCGCATCAAAAAATTTGATCAACTGATATTCACGAGCAAGTCAGATTAAGTTAGACCGAGTTAGTTACATGCTAAATCATGTATCTATATTCCACTAATCTGACAATTTGAGGGTGACGTAAAGAAAGGGGAGGGCTGCAAAAATATTATTTTATATTTTTTTTTAATTATAAATACAAGTCCAGGAGGCCAGTCGTGGCGCTGAGGCACAAAGTGTGACTGTAAAACCGACTGGTTGTGGGTTCGATTCCTACTTGAGGAAATGAAATATTTACTTAAATTTATATTTCCATTTCTTCGCTCTGGCGTCGAGGTTAAGCGCGGCGTTGAGTTCTGCCACTCAACACAATGCCTCCAGAATTTGGCATAAAGTGGGAATGGACTGTCTTAACACTAGGTTCCCTCTGCCTACCCTGCTGTGTGCGGGATACTGCGTGAAGCTGATAAAAAAATGATAAATACAAATATTATATAATTACTTAAAACATACATTCTTTGATTTACATGCTATTTCTTGAGATTTTTAATTGATTACGTTAAACGATTTTAATCTGACGCGCTTGAGTAATTCAAAATGTCAATTTTTTTGCACATTTTACCAACTGCTGCGAGTGTGCATATAAGCACCCGATCGATCCGGTCTTGCTGCATGTTACGTCATTACTTTAGGGTACATATTAAACAATATAATGGAATGTGTAATATAACTTTTTTTTCCTATTTTATTTCGTTTGTTTGTTCATTTGCTTGTACGAATTTATTCAACCTTGTGATAATAAAATTGCAATGTAAAAATTCTATTGAAATAAATCAACGTGTGTATCCATAGACGTAATGCAATACGTAAAAGTATTGCGTCATTAAATATCACCTGCCAATTATGACTATAAGTGAGGCTGAAATGTAATCGTCATCGTGTAGTAATGAATCTTACTCTAATGTATCAGAACTAAAGAGGAATAATATTTTTTTTTTAGCTTTACCCTGTAGCAGGATAGGCAGAGGGAGCCTAGTATTAAGACACTCCTTTCCCCTCTTTCCGCCGAATTCTGGAGGCGCTGCGTCTTAAGTGGCGGAACTCAACGCCGAGCTCTTGACAGACACCAGAGCTAAAAAATTAACATATTAAAGATTTCTTTTCCTCGAGTAGTCATCGAACTTACAACCTGTCGTGTTTACAATAACAAGCTTGTGTTCATGCACCACGAATGTTTTCATTTAGCTAGAGAAAATTACACGCTAAAAATCATTGCAAACTAGTATCTGGTAAAATGTAAAAAATAAAATACCTTATATATTTTAAAATGTTTATGCTTATCATTTTATTTCTGGTTTTATTTTCTATAATGATTTCAACGAATTGGCTAAACCATAATTATCTCGAATCGATTCACAGCTTTAATTACCGAATTAAAAAAAAAACACGCAAAAACACATGTAGAGACACGTTCCAATGTAGAGACACGATGTCTGATATTTTTTGCTTTTGAGTAATGACACACCAAGTTGTGAGGCACATCATTACGGTTACAGCGGCAACGGCAACCAGCAACCGACATTGACAGTGCTCGCCGGACCGCCACACCGAGCAGACGCGTCGCGGCCTCACTCCAAGTGGCAAGTGCTTCACGCGACCAAATCTCATCAATTCTGGAAAATCGGCAATTTATTCCATCATTTGTGTATGCTCTGCTTCATAAGACGACTGTGCACCATGAAACCACCGACCAACGTGAGTATTGAACATATTATACGTATAAAGTAAATAGTTTCATTATATTTTATTTCTAATGACTCTACATGAGTGTTTTTTTTATTTTCGTAATGTTTTTTGGTTATTTTTTATTGGCTCTTAGAATACATATTTAACACGTGATAATAATATTTTATTTATTTACCAATGTTAGCTTATAATTTATAAATAATTTCTTCTGTAACTTCATTAATATTCTTACAAATCCAACGAAATTATTCAGCATTGAAAACAAAATTAATATTTATAACAGTAATTTTATTTTAAATTAAGATAGTAGTAATGATGAATGTACCTGTTAGAGGTATACCAAATGTAAATTGCAATTTCTAGATCGATTGATACTTATGGAAGTTTTTGCGGAAGAAAGTAGAGCGATGTACGCGAAACTTGATCAGCAATAAAAAATTCTTATTAATAATTTAATTTTCTATAATTAATAAAAATGTAATATAATTTACGCATTATAATTTTAAGAATAGTACACAATAAAATATTTAAAAAAAAAATGTAGTAGACGTCGTAGTGCAGATAAGAAGTATCTTACTATAACCATGGTGGATATGGCTTCGAACTCTACCCAGAGAATTATTTATATTTAATAAAGTATATACTTTCCTCAAAATATTGAATGACATATGTATAGTAGTATATTTTTCCTTAAAATTTCATGTAAGCGACCTAGTTCTTTCTTGTTATTGTAAATAATATCTATTAAAACATTATCCTCGTAGAATCCTACTGATAATTTCTCAAATGAATTGTATATCGTTCCTGAATGATTAAATTGCTTGAAAGAAAAGTTGCTCGTATTTAAAACATTGCTCTACCAGGGCATAAAATTTTGAATTTTGATATTTGAAGTTAAATGTTTTAATTTTTTTCTAACAACAAAAACATCTAAGGAAGCATAATTTTGTAGTTTTTATAAGATATATTTTTTTATAATTTAAAAATACTTACAAATTGAGGATTTATACATTTATATGGCTGTGTGAATTTAATTCACATTTATTGGCAAGACCGATTGATCTTGTAATGATTGATTTTAAGATCTTTACTAACAATCCAGTTCAAAAACCGATCCTACATAAAAATATTAAATTTCTGGCTCTACTTGATATATATTAAAATGTGGAAATTATAATGTTTATATAATTACCTTGACTTTGATTTTTTAATTATAAAAAAATATTTTTACTGCCAGCCAGAGGCCAGTCGTGGCGTAGGGGGACGACATGTGACTGTAAAAGCGACTGGTTGTGGGTTCGATCCCCACTCGAAGTAATGAAATATTTATTTAAGTTTATATTTCCATTTCTTCGCTTTAGTGTCGAGGCAAAGCGCGACGTTGATTTCCGATACTCAACACCCAATGCCTCCAGCATTCGGCGGAAAGTGAGGAACGGAGTGTCTAACACTAGGTTCCCACTGCCAACCCTGCTATGTGCGCGATACAGCGTGATGCTGATTTTTGATTTATTTATATTTTCATCAGCTTCACGCTGTATCCCACACACAGCAGGGTAGGCAGAGGGTAACCTAGTGTTAAGATACTCCGTTCCCCACTTTTTATTTCTGATTTTTTTATATTTTCATAGAACATACATTGTAACTTCTCTCACGTGTCGTCAATTGTCATACAGATGACAGTAGCTCAAGGGAAGCGTGCAATTTTAACCGACCGAAATAGACTATTCACATGTAGTAGTACGATCAAAGTTCAAGAACTTGGTGATTTTAACCTGATTTAAAGTTTTATACGCGCGTAAAAATTTTGAGTATAAAATGTTTTTAAACTGCATAAACTTGTGGCTTTTTTGAGGCCAGTCGTAACGAAGGGGTGTAAAATGTTACTGTAAAAGTGACTGGCTCTGGGTTCAAATCCTCCAAAATTCGACGGAAAGTGAGGAACAGAGTGTCTTAACATTAGGTTCCCTTTACCTACCCCGCTGTGTGCGGGATATATTGTATAAAAATAAACTTTTGACTTAAAAAAATATCATCTAAATATGAATTTATTTTCATACACATTTATAATTTACAGTAGAATGGACAGAACATGGTTGTAATCAATAAAACAAATATATATTAAATCAGCATCATATAATCATAATATTCATAGGTAAATACAACATTTTTAATTAACACAAATAAGCTTTTCTTTAGCTATCAATAAAGTAAATAACGCATAGAATAGAACTCTTATTGTATATTTGAACTGGACCCTAGTGTTTACTGAAGTATAATAAATTACTTAACAGGAGGTCGAGATAAAATTTGAACGCAGTAACTTAGTCTAATTAGCGTTGTTGACCTTTCTTTTATATATAATATTATATATATTAAATATACAATGGATTCTTTATTTAATAGTAAATGCGCCATAATAATTATAACAATTTTAAATTATCGTCAATAAATTATAATGTTTGCTCTTAACTGAATGAGGTATCCATTAACAAATGTTTATTATTATTTAATTGAGTATTTTCGTTAAACGATCCTTAAGTCCAGGCGCAGGTAGAGCTGCCAAGTAAATTGCCAAAAACTGGTTTCGCGTCGCTTTTTAAACCTGAATAAATTATAATTAGGGTTTCGTGAACGTTCCTATAAATGATAACGGTAATAACACCAAGAAAGTTAAACTTATTTACAAAGTATTGCAATAATTTATTTTATAATTTTTAGTTGTATAAATAATTTATTTTTCACATAGTAAAGATTTGTTAGAGTTTTAAAATCAGCTTCACGCTCTGCTTCAGCACACAGCAGGGTAGGCAGTGCGAATATTCTCCATTTTCCTCCAAATTCTGGAGGCGTGTTGAGTGGCGGAATGAATCGCCGCCATGCCTCCACACCGGACTTAAGAAATGAAAATATAAATATAAATAAATATTTAATTTCATCAAGTGGGAATCGAACCCCCAATCATTCTCATTACAGTCTAGCCTAGTCTAGTTTTATAATTGACTCATACAAAAAAATATTTAAAATAAGTTAATATTTTTAACGTCAATATTTATTTAGAAATATCGACCTGTATTAAATGTTATTTGTTTACTTTTTACGCAGGCCGCGTTACTCCATGATGTGGATATACCGACGAAGAAGGCAACATTTGGTATGGGTTGTTTCTGGTCGAACGACTCCTTATTCGGTGCTACGCCGGGCATCGTACGGACAAGAGTGGGCTACGCGGGTGGCACTACAAAAAATCCACACTACAGAAACTTGTAAGCTATTATTATAATATAATCAGGACTTGATTTGATTTATAAATAATCTAATTAGAATAGAATTACTAACTGTTAATCAACGAAATAATAAAATGACTATATAATTATCACTGACGGGTAGGTGGCGAGATCTCATCGACACTTATCTCCAGATTCTCATCATTCCTGATGATGAGAATCTGGAGATAAGTGATCTCAGTCCAATTCATCAGATCAGTCATCATTAAGTAAATGTTTATTAATTTCATTAAATTTGCACACTACTAATCTAGTCAATCAACTTGTCTTTAATTATTAATATATAGATGATATAGATATATAGATAGATAGATATGTAGACTACAAATATTAATATTTAAATTATTTTGAGTCACAAATTTTCATTTAATTCACATCCCCCATTTTTTAACATTATTCAAATAAAAAAAATATTTTTTACTTTTTAGTAACTTTTAACTATTACATTATTTATATTTTATGCCCTTGGTGAGCGAGTCCGACTCACATTTCATCGATTTTTTATCATATTATTGCATTATCATCTTCTTCTTTGATAAATTTGCAAAATTTCAAATTAATCAAACCTTCCAAAATCACGTTCAAAGTTTCCCTTACAAACATACATGCAAACGAGCGATGCTAATAAAAATGTGTTAAAAAGCTATTAAAAGGCTAATTTATATATAATAATTCTTACTAATTCCTTGCTAGTATCTCCTTAATATCACATTCAACCATAAAAAAAAAACTAAAAAGTATGTTTTTGATTTTTATGATAGACTATAATTATAATGAGGACTATTTTCACAGGGTTTCTAGTTAAAAATAATTATTTGGTCACAATTTCATTAGAATATTCTTTAAACACGGAACTAAAAACACGTTTGCAGCAAGATCGATCGATATGGGTCAAGGCGAAGATTATTTTTGCTTTACGTGAATTGGCACTAGCCAGCATTTTTTTTATCTAATAAAACACGAGTAGATATAAGTGATCCCGCCTACACGTGCACCAGCTAGATCGATTTACAAAAAATAATAATAACCGTGACTTTCATTTTTATATTACACAACTATATTTTAATATTGTTGTTTTGATAAATAAATGATTAGGTCTACAAATAGTATAACAACAAATTAACAATATATCTATATTATATTCTAAAAATACTTTTTTATATTTAATTCTAGCGCACCAAATGCGGCATCGGCCGCTTAAAGTTGTAGTCAAATTATACAGACTAAATGGTAGTCTATGTGATATTCCGGTGTATAAGCTATATTATTGTAAATTTTTATCTACATCCGTTCAGTAGTTTTTGCGCAAGAGTTCAACAAACATTCATCTTCACAAACTTTCACATTATTAATATTAGTAGGAGTAGTTATTTCAGTAAATAATAAAGTTATAATTGAAGTATTATAACATGCAAGTTCTCAGACCACGTTAATACGCTATCATTAATAATGCGTAGTATGCGTAGTCATTTATTATGTAACTAAAGCAATTAGAATATAATTCTTTTAATTTGCATTTCAGAAATGATTGCAATGGTAGGGGTAATATCAAACAGTCTTTACTTTTTACCTTTAAAGAAAGTTAAATATAGGTATAATAGAAAAAGTTATAAAGCGAAATCTTTATAGAAAAAAAATATCAGAGCAAAAGTAGTTATTTGTGTCATTATTATTACTTTGAGGCCAGTCGTGGCGCAGGACACAATCGTGCGACTGTAAATGTGACAGGTTGAGGGTTCGATCAAACTTGAGAAAATAAAATATTTAACATTTTCATTTCCTCGCTCTTGTAACGAGGCAAAACGCGGCGTTGTTTTCCCAATCGGAAAGGAACGGAAGGTCTTAGAAACGGAGTGTCTTAACACTAAGTTCCCTTTGCCTACCGCGCTAAATGCGGGATACAGCGTGACGCTAAAAATATACTTTTAATATATGACATTATTAATATTATGTATGATAAATGCTCAAGAGCTTAATATACAAAGCATAATGCCTTTAGTTAATACCTAGTTTAAGAAATGGATCTGTTTTATGACCGATAGATATATATTCCTAGTTCCTACAAACGTGCCGGCGAAGCTTTGTCAAGTGTACAGATAATAATAGAAGTGTCTACGTCTATTAGCGAAAATAGTACTTAATCGTTATAAATAATAATGAAATGACTCAGCAAGTCATTGTTTTTAATATTTTTATTATGACAAAAAAATATTAATTTAATTAAAATTTATAACAAATATTTTATTTTATTTTTTATTTTTTTAATTTTATATTTCATATTTTTTCTAACATGATTGTCAGTATTACTAGTATCTACTATATTTTTTATCTCTTTTTCCATATTTCCACACGATATCTAGCCGTATTTATTATCCTATAGGCCAGACATTGTATTAATTTAACAGATGCAGATTTTCTTTTTTATAAATATATAATCTTCTTGGTCTAATACATATATAATTTAAAATTTGTACGTCTAAAAACATTTCAAATTATATTGATATTAGAACGTCGATAATTATCTTCGTTTTAAGATTAAAAACAGAATAATATACTTATTTTTTATAAGAATATATTTTTTACTTTTGTCTTTAATGTTGATTTAATGTGTACCAAATATATTTGACATTGTAATGAGTGCGTCAAGGTTGTCTAAATGTCTACACGAACCAAGGCCAAGGCAGCCGCTGTCAAACTACGTATTATCTGTGTAAAAGAACGATTTAGCTATATTTGACTACTATTCAATAAAAATTTAACATACTTTTATTAGATTCGTTCGTATGAGTGTTTGATTGTGACGGAAACTTTGAATTATATTTTGACAGAATTTAAGACGTCGGACAAAATCTATTAAATTAAATTTGGAATTATGCGTACTTGTTAAGTAACGATGACAGTATCATAACAGGAAAAAAAATAGTCAAAAAAAACAAACGAAACGAAACTTAAAGAGTAAAATATATATATAATTTAATTTTAATTAAGAATAATGTAAAATAACATGATTTGCATAATGTCAGACTGCTTAAAAAGCAAATCGCTTTTTTAAGTGTTATTTTTTAATAAAGTTCGTACTTTCAAGAACTTTTAATTAATATGTAGCAGATTTTGAACATTTTTTAAAGAGTTTTAAGTCAGCGTTAAAATAATACCTAACTTTATCAAGTAAATATAAGTCATAGCATTGTAAACTCTACGTATTGATTTTTTGCCTACTCTACGCCTACACGGCCAAGGGTAGGTCAAATAAACTTGTTAGTATATTATCTCTTCTTTCTTACTTCAAAAAAATCGTAGTTTTTATAATTATATAATGTAGTAAGTACTCTTGTATTATATAAGATGTGTTTGATTCGCACTTACTAATCTCAACTAAAAAAGAGTCATGTTTCAAACATTTACAGGAAGTAATATAATAATAGCAAATTACTAAGTAATATAACAATAGCAAATTTGTCTCGATTTCTTTTTTTTTTCAACTTCACGCTGTATTGCGCATACCAGGGTAGGCAGAGGAAACTTGTGCTAATACACTCCGTTCCTCACTGAATTCTGGAGACATTGAGTGTTATGCAGCGAAACTCAATATCGCGCTTTGCCTAAGTACTAAAGTGAGGAAATGAAAATAGAAAATATTTCATTTGGGAATCGAAACCGCAACCTCGACAAGTTGCGTTATATTTAGAGTCAAATTTTTACATTTAGATTTGTTTTTCACCTAAGGCTGCATTTTGCAATGTGATCATCCGAATTTGCATCTACAAATTATTATGAATATAGCATAGTACAACAATGTAAATGATATGGCATTCTCTACTCTCGACAGAGGCGACCATACAGAAGTAATCGAGGTAGACTACGACCCGAAGACCGTAACATATGAAGACCTTCTTGACATGTTTTGGGCTAACCACGAATATGGACTCACTACAAAAATAAAGAGACAGGTAAATTTTCAACCTATAAACTAAAGAAAAAATATTTATATCATGATAATTATATAAAACATTTTTACATACTGTCAGCTAACATGTTTTGAAACACATTTATTAGATTACCACTTTAAAAATATCGAAAATAAAAAACATAAAATTGTGTAACGTATAAAATAAATGATATAGAGTAAAATATGTGAAATAACTTTTGTTCAAAAAAAGATAAGAGGCTAGTATATTAAAAAAATGCTTTTGTTACTACAGTCATTTCATATGTATGGATATGTACTGAAATTAATTTTAAAAATGTCAAATAAATAAAATTTTAACTATTTTATGGACGTTACCTACTATACTACGAATACCTCTGAAAAATATAATATTTTTATAATTATATGTATGTATTCTTGTTCAAAGTGTTTTTAAAAGACTGAATACTTAAATAATTTATTATTATTTATTGGATTAGTTGATTTTGTTACTCAGTGACCACATAAAATTATAGATTGAGACCTGACAAGTACTAAGTTTCGGCAAGGCCGAAGGTTCGTCCGGTATTTGGCCGCAACTGGCTTTTTTGGCCGAAACCGAAATTTCGGTCTGTCCCTAACATATATACACAGACTGAAAACACATAACTCTCTCTTACATCGCGCAATCAAGTAAAAACAAATAATTCGAAAATTTATTAAAATAATAATAAATAATAATAATAATCATTAAAATAATTATAAATTAATAGAGATTAAATATATAAATATATAATATTTTCATTTCGTCGATCTGGTGGCAAGGCAAAGTGCGGCGTTGAATTTCACCACTCAAAACGCAATGCCTTGTGCCCCGGGAAGTGGTGTAGTAGGAACGGAGTATCTTGAAAGTAAGTTCCCAGGTTCCCCCCGGCCTGCTATGTGTAGAGACACAGCGGGAAGCTAAAAAAATGCAATATTGCAACTTTATGTGAAAAATTCATATAATAATTAACTCCTATATAAATTTTTATCTGGGACTAATTGGGACTAGATGGGAAAATTACATCATTACGACAATTATATTAAGTAAATAATTATGTTTACTTTCTTAATAGTAGGTAAGCTACAATTGAATATTAATGTTTATATGAATTTGACCAAATTAGTAGCAAGTAGTGAAGAATAATATAATGTAATTTTAATAATATAATTTTTTCTAAAAAAATGATTTAATTAAGAGAGTCAACCGCTGTAAATGTTAGAGATCACTGATACAGCTACGATAGCTTTATATAGAACTCGAAGACTCAAGTTTGTATATTATTCCTTTTTTTTCGCTGTATCTCGCAACAGAGAAGGCATAGAGAACCTAGAGTTAAGGCACTCCGTTCACCCTTTTATTTTCATAATTTTTTGTAAAACGTAAGCACTGTAAGTAGGAACATAGTGAAGGAATTAAGAAAAATATATAATCAGTGCTTAATCTGCTTAGATTAATCTTATCGAAGATTTATGAAACATAATCTTATAATATACTCATACGGGGTCGTAAAACCGTTATTCTATTAATATTAAGATTATACTAAGCTAAGGGTTAAGTTGTAGTTAATTCCTTGATTATAAGAACTTTAAAAAAGTCGTAATACCATTATAGTAGGGTTTAGTTTAATAAATCTTAAGAAGTGGAAGAAATGTTACTTTTACAACATAAGGTTTTAATTATATGTTATTATTTAGTTTTTTTTTCCTTTAATTTATTCCGTAACTTTTTAAAATAAAAAAAGGAAAAATGACTATTTGTTACTCTGTGATAAGACACCTCAATGACCAAAATGACATTGGGTTATTGAGGTAAAGAACGGTGCATATTATCATGAAGGTAAGAGGACAGTGTTCCCACTAATTCTTGTTAAGACAAAAGTCATCTTTATATTCGATGCAACATTGTATAAAACTTCATAATTTTTTTTATTAACTACCTAATGCTTTTAACTAAAAATAACAATGAACTTTTTTTTCTGCTTCACGCTGTATCCCGCATGTGTAGGGTAGACAAATGGTGACGTGCTAAAACACTCCGCTGCCTATTTTCTGCCGAATTCTGATTCATTGTGTGTTGATTCGCGGAACTCAAAGCCGCAATTAAATGACAGACCATTTTATTGTTAATCGCGATAACTAAACCAATTAAGATCTCATTTTTTTATATATATTGATGTAAACTTTTTTAATTCCAGTACCAATCATTGATTCTGTACCATGATGAAGAGCAACGTGAAACAGCCGAGACTTCGTACAAAACCATGCAAGTCCGATGCAATGAACAACTGAGGACAGAGATTGCACCCGCTGGCACATTTTACCCGGCTGAAGAGTAAGTATTTTTTTTGTATATATCCTAAAATATTAGCGAACCACTGGCAACATTGTCTTTTTATTCTTTTTCTTCTTCGACTTCTCCGAGTTGGATTCCTTCCGAATATACTTGCGAGGGCCAGTGCATTCATTTTAGTATAAAATATCAAACCATTTGAACATATGAGGCCAGTCGTGGCGCAGGGGCACAAACGTGAGACTGTAAACACGACTGATCGTGAGTTCGATCCCCACTCGAGGAAGTCAAATATTTATTTAAATGAACATTTTCATTTCTTCGTCAAAGCAAACAGCGGCATTAAGTTCTGCCGCTTAACATGCAATGCTTCTAGAATTCGGCGGGAAATAGAAGACCGAGTGTCTTAGCACTAGGTTGCCTCTGCCTGCTGTGGGCGGGATTCAGCGTGAAGCTGATTTTTTTATATACATACACCTGTCTTTTTTTAATATACTTACTCTCACTATTTAGTATTACACTCCTAGCGCAAAGTGCAAGCAAATCGACCTCGTATGAATGACGAGCCTAGTAACTAACAATGTATGAATATTCAGACAGTATACATATTCTATTACATAACTGTCAATTACAATAATAATTATGTCACGGCCGATTCCTTTTAAATAATTGTAATGAATTAACCTCCATTTTAAATGTCATCGATTGTCCTGACACGCATTGGGTTGCCATTTATATGTTGAAAAATAATGTAAAAAATTAGTTAAAATTGTTAACTTTACATATTTACTTACTGTAACATTTTTTATATTCATATTAAATAGATAAAAATTACGTTATTTAATTTTTTTGTATAACATTTTTTTACAAAAAGCTAATTCTACTTACATAAATAATTATCTACCTAGTCATGACAATTTATATTGGGTTTAAGTATATGATGCTACGAAAATATTGACTAACTAAAAAGTTTATTGACTACAGTCTATATAGCAACAGATATACGTAAACATTAATCATGACCCATAAAGCGCAGTGGGAACAGCGATTGATTGACAATGCGATTGTTGTAGGTTCGATCAGACCCGGGTAAATATTTTTTTTATTTCCCCGCTCTTTGGCTTCCATACTTTATATGCAATTTCTTGAATTCTAGCGGAAAGGAAGAACATAGTGTCATTACTAGGTTGTCTCTGCCTACCACGCTGTAAGCGAAACACAGCGTCTAGCTAAAAATATATATATTGTAAATAAAATATTTACAACAACAATATAAATAATTTTGATGTCTTCTGTCTGTCATTGTAAATTTAAATAGTGTAACAATGATGTGAGAGTTCAATTCGTATTTTAAGGACGTGATTGATCGTTTGATTCTTTTAATAGAAACGCATTCGAGAATTGATGGATTTGATCTCAAGATCAATACACTTGTATTATTTTGCTTATTTAGTATGAATAATATAAAAACTGATTATCGTTATTGCCAATTTATATTTTCGTAAATAATAGAAATAAAATTTATATTATTCATTGTTTATATTAATTTATAAAGTGTAAAATATTTTTACTATTTAAAAACATTTGTACACTTTGATTATTTATATCTACTAATAAATATCAGTATTTAGTATTTATATATGACATTAAAAAAATAAAACAAAAAATATAAAAAATTAAAATAAATAATTTTTTTTTTTTTTATTTTTGTAGCTATCATCAGAAATACAGATTACAAGGACACAAGGATCTCTGCAGAAGTTTGGGCCTGGACACTTCCAAGTTACAAACATCACATTTGGCGGCGCGGCTCAACGGCTACCTGGTGGGAGTTGGTGGTAAAGCACAATTTGATCAAGAAGTCGCTCGCTTAGGACTGAGCGAGAAGCAAGCGGAATACGTTCGCCGTGAACTAGAACGCAATGAGGGCGGTGGCCTCGCTTGCTAAAATAGAGATTATTAAAATCTTGTTCCATACATGTATACCAAATAATCAAAAGGAAAACACTTAGCACTAATTTAAAGTTTCAACCATAGATATTATACATATTTATAGCTGAGCTAACTCATTTAAGAAATTGCATTAATTATATTATAGTCACCGCCATTTTTCTTTATGTTGGTACACATGTATAGAGCTTGTACGCTGCTGCTTAAAATTATATCTAAGTAATGCAATTCTTTATTTTATTAAGTTTTATTACAAACATATGTGCTCAGCACAGGATTAAATAGCGGCAGTATAGCATTTTAATTTTTAATTGTTTAATCACCGACGTTATTTTTTTCATTCCATTATTATTTTGTTAATTAAATCATATTGTTTTATATTAATATTTGTTACAAATGTAAATTTCAAGTGAATACTAGTATAATTAACAGTATTATAAATACATACAACAATATTAAATATTCAAAAATTATATATTTATATAAATTCTTCTATGAAATATTATTCTACATGATATTCGAATATAAGTAATCTAGTATGCTATGTTAAGTTTAAAAGAGATAATATTAAATTCTTGTGGTATTTATTTTGTTTTATTTTGATATGATCTTCTCCTTTTAAGTTAGTAAAAGTAAAGTGAATAATAATTAAATTCTCACATATTTTCTTTTCTTTTTGTTTTAAGCTTCACGCTGTATCTAGCACATAGCACTGTGGACACAGGGAACCTAGGGTTAAGATTCTCTCATTAAGACACTTCCGTTCTCTACTTATCGCCGAATTCTTGAAGCATTGCGTGTTAAATGGCTGAACTTTGCATCACTGTCAAAGACTGCAAAGTAAAATGTTAAATATTTCATTCTCTCTAGTGGGAATCAAACCCAAAATTATCGCGTTTACAGTCTCACGCTTGTGCCCCAGCGCCATGACGGGCTATTTTTTTTAAATTGGAAAGCAAAACTGAACTTATTTAAGTTTAACTAAAATTTTCACATTTTTATAGAATTCATAATTCATAAAAGGTATAATTTGTTACGTTGTATAATTTTTATATTAATTAATATGAAGTATTATTATTTATATATTTCGGTTTAGGTATATTTTAATATATATTGAATTCAATTTAGTTGAATTTAATAATGTAGATAAGACTATAAAAAGGCAAATTCGACATTGTTCTTAGAATCACAAATATGACAAAGTAGAGTTCAATACATAACAAAATAAAATAGTATTTGCCGAATTATGCATAATCATTTAATTTCAAAAAATATAATTTTCAGCTTAGTACATAGACAATAAACACCTACAGAGAATTGTAATTAATTTGATTTTTTTTCTTAGATATTATAGTGAAGAAAAAAAAAGAATACTTTATAAACAACATTTGTATACTCTTAACACTGGTCTTTAGATTATTTTTTGAATATTATTTTATTTAAAACATAAAAATTGTATGTTATTTATAATTCACGCCATCTATTGAAAAGAAACGAACAAACAAACTTTTCGACTATACCAACTTATATGCCTAATAATTTACTCCTTGAGATTCGTAGCTCCGTACCTAGGTGGCGCTACTTTTTACATTACATTGTAACAAAACTCTACATTATTTATTGTAAACTTCCACATCACAATTTATATTAACCGGCAAAATATTTAGTTTATATAAATAATTAAATAGCAAAATCTAATTTTTCCAATAATATTGAATCGTTTGCTACATTTTATATTTTTATTGTTCACAAAAAAGATTTTTCGGTAAATTTCGAAATGTTTAAGGAAACTTAAGTTCACATTTAATTCTATCATCTAGCGACGTAGGAAGATGGAAACCAACCTTTAAATGTTCTGTTTTTAAATTTCCCTCCAATTTTGAGCCATCAAGTGTTATGTAGTGAAGTAAGTGAAGAAGCATTTCTGAGATTATCGTGAGGCAACGCATAGACAAACAGAAAAAAAAAATAAATAATTATTTTTTAATTTACGTATTATTAAGTAACTAAATGCCACGAATAACATTTTTTCTTATAATACGGAAGCCGAAGAGGGGACTTTCGGGATTTACTCTAGCGCCGCAGATTAATATACTAGGGATTCCTTGTACTCGGTTACGTACTATCACCAAATATGAGCCCCATCTATATGGCCGCCCGTTTAGGTTAAAGGATCAGATTAGTAAAAAAAATTAAGGATTAAGGTAGAGTGAGAGAAGAGAGAGAGTTACATGCTATATCGTGTATATTCCACTAATCTGACAACTTGAGAGTGACGTAAAGAAGGGCGAAGGCTACAAAGTTGTAAAAAAAACGTTATCTTGACATTCTCGAGCATGGCTAATTTTCTTATCTGCCTACCTGCTGCCTGTGCAGGATACAGGGATGAAGCTGATTTATTTATTTTTTTTAAAAGGGAAAAGTCAATTCTAAATAAACAAAAAAAATCATTAATCTTACTCTTACTCTTTATATGAAAAGCTGTTGTAGATGTAGAGTTGCAGACGAACCTCCCCCAACTACTGGAAGCACCGTATCTCAATGCCAATATTACCAAGTCTTTCTTTCTCTCTAGCTCCATCAACAACACCATGCATTGTACCATGAGAAACAACTATATTTCTTTCATTGCTTATTAAATTGTTTTATGAATTATAACAATATTAAAAAAAATGAACTGGCAGATCTTTAGTTGATTACATAATCATCAAAATCCAGGTGAATGCCAAATAAATAAATGCATCTGCAATTATATCAGAATCTAAACTTTGTCACGTAAATCACGTTTCAAGGTAGTTTGTTTAGTATTTTGTAAGAAATTGTAAGGAGGATTAGCAATTATTGCTAATTGGAAAATTAAATTGCTTCGATGTTGGAATTATATTTATTTATAATTCGAATAGGTCAACAGCTACTAGAGAGTTCAGACCGTCTTGGCACAGGGGCACAAACGTGTGACTGTGACGCAAAGGTTGTGGGTTTGTTTACCACTCGTTTTATTTATTAATATTTTCATTTCTTCGCTCTGATACCAAGACAAAAAGCGAGGCAATGAGTTCCACCAACACGCAATGTCTTGAAAATCGGCGGAATGTGGGGAACGGAGTGTCTTAACACTGTGTTCCCTATGCACTATGCTACATGTGTGAAGCTGAAAAAACAAGTAATTCGAATATAAGAAACTTTTCTTTTTTTTCTTTTTTTTTCGCTCACACAGAAGTTCTCACTTCTTGCCAAATTTCATAATTGTACGTCCACGGTTAGAAAGGAAGAACCCTATAGGTTTTAATTGCGTGCGCGGCGAATTTCAATCAAAATGCAGCAAAAACGAGGCATAAACGCTTACTTTTGATTGTGTTTTCTTAGAAACTAAGTTTTTCTATACTCCGAGAGACCGTAGAACTGAATATTTGTAATTCATTTTAGATTGATACATCCACGCGATCTAGAGATAAACGCTCGTGACAGACGGACAACAAAGTGAACCTATAAGGGTTCCGTTTCTTACTGTCTTTCTTTTCTTTTCATCCCAAAACTAATAACCAATTACATTTAACACTATTATCAAAGTAAATTCATGTATCAAGCGTATTTAATGTTTTGTAGTCAATTATTTTAGTTCACAGTAGTTCACACGCCGTGGGAAACATCGTCAATGAGCTTATGTTTAGCACTTTGAAAATGGTACCTGAATGAATATTATTATTACTAAGTAACTTGATTTTCGCATGCACTATTATCGTTATTTTCCTATTATTGCTTACAATAGGTATATATAATTAATGATATCTAACACATGTACTAATGTGTACATGTACATGTAATTATTAATAGAAAATGCTTGTTAAATATAGATAGGTAGGCGATGTAAATAAATATATAAATTTGTATAAATAAATGTGAAATATTCAACAAAAATTGTTTTCAAAATATTAATCATAAATATGCAAATATTTGGAGATTGGTTTATATTTAATTATTAAAGATTATAACATGTTGGTTAAAAAGGAAAGAAAATACAATCTGTCGAATCCATTAATAAAATAGGTACCAAGATATATTTTTTAAACAACAAACAACATTGAATAAATCACGATTCACGTCACGGCCTCGTCTCAAGGCGTACAATGGTCAACATTACAAAACTGTATCTACACATACGAACATATTGCAATATTGATTTTATTTTATAGAATATAAGGACTAAGATGACGTGATTCATTGTACCCTGTGGGTGTACTCGTCAAGTGGACGCAACGAATTATCTTGTTAACAGCTTGCAGATATCATCCGGTGCACATTCGGTGTACTGGCACCGGAAGGAGACCCGAGCTGTTGTTCGCTTACGTAAAAAAATATGTATTTATGGCATTCTTGACCTTTGTTTTATTAGGGATGACGTAGATTTGCGTCTTGCTTGCATAGCAAATAAAAAAAAATAAGTACTCAATTAATTTATTTTTTTTAAAAGCCGTCGTGGCGCCGGGGTACAAGAGTGTAACGCGACTGTTGTGTGTTTGATCTCTTCTCGAGGGAATGAATTATTATTTATTAATAATTTCATTTCATGAAAAAGCGCGTTAAGTCCCGCCATTCAAAAACTGCTTTAAATTCGACGGGAAGTGGAGAAGTGTCTTAACACAAGATTCCCTCTGCCTACTAAGCTGTATGCGGGATACAGTATGAAGCTGAAATTTTGTTTTGTCTGCCTTTTATACAGATCTGTAACTTTGTAAGAAATATTCCATAGTGTACGATATTATTATTATATTCTCTTTTTATATCATAGTATTCTAGCTGAGGGCTTAATACCTGTACTGTAGTACAGGTACTGTGTAATCAGCAAATCGACGCGCAAAGAATAATTGAATAACTACGCATTTGTGTAATAACAATATCCATTATTCCTTATTAGTGAAGTAAAACGTGATTGTAATAATGATATATTTATATGCAATAGTAACATGAGACATACAGACGTACATATAAGATCAAAATTTGATTACCTACGTATGTACTGGGTACATATAGATGCATTTCAATCTTTATCCGATTACGCTATGCAAAGGAAGGTAATGTAAATATACAATATACATTAGTATTTTGTTAATCTCCCCGGGGGAGAAATATTTTCCGGGGATAGGAGCAGTGGCAGCGTACTGTTTTTTTTTTATACTTGAATTGTTTTGCGCCACAGACTTTTGTTGTCCGTGCCTTTTTTGTTCTTAATTTATTTTTAAAAATGTTATTTTTTCTTTTTAAAAATGTGAAGTGGACGTTAATATCTTGAATGGTCTGCTTTTGTCAAATCCGAGTTCCTTTTGTCAAATCCGAGTTTTTGGCCGTTGATTATATTGATTGCGGCACAGTTAGTTGTTTCCGTAATATATCTATTGCCTCCTCATCTCTATAGGAA
>JAATLQ010036822.1:43535-81459 GCA_013421005.1 Heliconius erato x Heliconius himera | reverse complement strand
TAAGGCGACGATTGCATGTGATATGCTGTCGTGTAGGGCGTTTTTAATGGCCTTAGTTTGGATGATTACTACAAACTCGTATGTAAGTCCCTGAGATTCGTTGATGGTCAGGGTGCGTGAGTTTCCCCCCTTTCCGTATCCTTTCCTGGTTAGGTCCGCTTTTTCTGCTTGTGTATGGACCAGGTACAGAGTATTGGGGGAATCTATAGGGATGGAAGCACCCGTGTATCGCGATTTTCAGCAGCGTACTGTTAGTACTCTTGACTTAGATCTTAGATCTTCGATTTTTTCATATTGACTGTGGTGAATTCGAAATATGAATTTGTCTTTAGTAATATTTCCAAGGTTTAGAATAGTTTAGATGAATCGATGGTCGTAACTCGTAAGTATCGTTAAAATTGTTCAACCTTTGAAAACATACACATATACATATATGTACATGTATCTATATACATACATAGACTGATAAAAATATTATCTACTTATTTTGTTTTCTAAATAAGTATTTTTCTCTCCTGAGTGTGGAATAACAGTTTAAAAATGATTAAAAGTATTATCTTCCTTTGCATCCCACAATCGAGTAAAAAAGTAAAGAGGCTGTAAAAATAAAATATTTAAGTTTTAACACTTAAAGAGCTACAACAAATTACAAGTACACTTAAGGTTATTTAATTTAATGTTATTAATTCTTGGAAGATTGTTATATTCCTCACATCATTAATGACACTTTTTATTCTTTTGTATTTGGTATATAGATCTACCAAAGAATAAAAAATGTCTACAATGTTGTGAGGTAAAACGTGATTGTAATAATGTAGTAGATATACCAACTATCCGAAACTATGTATGTTTGTCAGTAGGAGTATAGTTAAAAGCTAAATTTTACTATTTAAATATGAATTATTTAAATTAAATTAAATATGAATTATTTAATTTAATATAAACATTGTACATTGCTGACTGTTTAATAATTTTGTAAAAACTGTGGTTTTTTTTTTGGTAACAGTCTCAATAGAATATATAGTACTTTAATAAAGTAATTTGATCTCTTTTCCGATAGGTCGAGATGCATAATAAAATAAGAAATATGTTATTTACTGAAAGATAAGAATTAATAAATAATTTAATTTAAGCAAAATTACAAAAATCTACTAGGAACGCACCTATGAGTACTTCTAGTTCTAACTTTGTAAGAGTTTATTTTTAATCCAATAATTAAAAAAAAAAAAAAAATTAAATTCACAGTGCAGGGTGTATTATTAGTTCCCAAATATGATTCAAAAAAATATATAACTGAAATTTTAGCACTGTAGATACTTACGCAGGTATTTATTGTAGTTTCCTAAACTCAAGATCTCCGGATGATATCATCAGCCAATGCCTAGATAAGTTAACTGGCTTCCTTACCTTGACATGTAATGTATTTATTATATGTATATCAAGAAATTGTAAATTTGTAATGTTCTTATTCGTATTCGTGTCATTGTAAAATATTGTTCTTATTTCATATTAAGTAATTGATTTAATATTTTTTATTTTCATTCCACCTGAACGCTGATTATGACATGTACAACCAAAATTATTGCGATTTCCTATCTACCATTGGTAACTTAACTTAATTTCACGTTTTATCTCTAGCGGGATAGTTAGAGGGAGTACGGAGCGCCAAACGCTACAGTCTCTACATACCTCTTTTAGCCTCGTCCACGGTCATCAACGTTTTCATACATGCCCTCCGGGGGGTCCTCGTGCTTTTTACGTGACCATCCTCCAGTATGTTTGATACTATATCTTCGGAGGTTTCTCTTTCATTGCGGATTCGATCAGTTAAGCTGATTCTACATATCCTACGAAGAGATCGCATCTCTATGGCATTCATCTTATTTTCATTCTTCTTTTGCAACACCTATTTGTGGTTAAATCTTAAAAAATAATAGCCTACACACGACGCACTCATGTATAGCAAAAAAAAATGCCTCTATCCCTCATCTCCAAAATTTGCGTCAAGTCGGGATATTTAATTATCTATTTTTACAGGAAAAAAATATTGGACGTTTCAAAATAGTTTATTTTTTTAGAATTTTAAGAAAAATTATAGCATCTTTTTTTCTGGAATCATAATCACCTTATAATCGCAACACTAAATCCTAAAAAATAGTGGCTTTAAAAGAGGGTATTATTGGTATTAAGGCTGCGGAAGGCAGACCCTGACAATAAAGCCTCGACTAATACCATGTAGTGACGTAGAAAGTTTAATTATATTTGCGCTTTTGATATAGGTTGAAATCAGAGACAAATATCACAATATTATCTGATTCTTAAAATAAACAAATAAGATTATTTTTGGATAAAAAATAGCATGCACAATTTGCACTCTGACCGGCGCTGCGGCGACGGCGGCGGCGACAAACAGGCGCTCTGACCACTAAGCCATATGTTCTCATCAAGCTACGTCGAATTTTTTTTACAATTGTTACAACTTATTTACGTTGTTGGCATCTCTGTAGGGAGATTTTTACAAATTTCCGCTACCCAAAGATAATTACTAAGAATTATCGTCTGGCAAGAGAGAATGCTATTTATTAAATATTTTTGAACATTTTTAAAGTGTCATTCCACACTTAGGAAAGAAAAATACTTATTTAGCAAACGTATAATTTTTTTTTCAGTCTTGTTTACCACTAAGGAGTACCTACTGTATGTGCTAAATTTCTATCAATTAACGTGTACGTTTCATGATCAAGGTTAATTTAATTTTTAAGTCCGTATACAAAGTGTACCTACTGGTACTGATTAGAGCTACATAGTTTTGTATTGAAGATAATTTTTTTTAATTAATAATTGTTTTGCACAATTAAAAAATAAATGCCAGGGCAGTCGTGGCGCAGTGTCACAAGCGTCTTACTGTAAATATTTCCTCGCTCTAGTGTCAAGGAGAAAGTGCGGCGTTGAGTTCCGAAATTCAACACGCAATGCCTCCAGAACTCGGCGGAAAGTGGGGGAAAGCTAACTAATCGATGTCTGCTCATGGAAAATAAATGAGAAAATTTATTATTGGGGACATTTATCAATGTCACCCTAGAATTAATTAGCTTAGCTTAATCATATTTAACTGGTATAGCCAGTTAAATATGTACTAAACATAGAGAAGCATATCTGTTCGAAAGAATCGCTGATTATAAAGTAGTACTAGAAATACTTAAAATGATTATATACAGTAAATGTTCATTCTTAGCGGTAGCGGGTACCTGTCTGTCTATCATGAGTTCATTGCTCTAGGCCATGTTGTCAACGGTTACATAATTGATAACAATAAGTTCCTTTCACTGAGTGATAGTAACGACTTAGGGACCTTCTAAACCAACAACTTGAATCTTGTTTTATTTTTTACATATTTTCAGTATAATATTATTAAGAAAGCATAAATTAACTTAAAATATTAAACTATACCTTAAAAAAATGTATTGAAAATATCTTATTCAAAATAATTCAACAGTATTTGAATGTTTCATTTTCATTTTCCAAGCAACAACAAAATTTATATGTATGTGTGTATGTTAACACAACGATCAGGAAAATAGTATAGAATACAGAAGTATAGAATACAGAAAAATAGTATAAAATACTTAAAGCTATTTTCAACATTTTTAACTGCGCCACTCGTTCGATAATCTCGATCGTAAAGCCGAAGAATCATTTGAATTAAGGTATGGAATGAATCATGAGTGCAAATGTACTTAGTTTGCACTCGCAATGTTGTTCTCTCAACATTTAAAACGTCTTTAAGTAAATGTGTTCTTGCGTGTATTTTTTATAAGTTTTTGCATTTTGTGAGTCTCTACATTCTTCCTAGATAGGGAGAATGTAGAGACTCATTACTCTGCTCTCCGAATGATGAGTGGGGGGGGGTCTTTAGGCTCGATGATTTCTTCTAATAAATTATTTTATTAAGTAGTCTAGATCTTTTAAAAAAAATAATTTAAAAATCAAGAATGAATAAAAAAAACTATTTTTTACATCTATGTAAGTACCTAATGACTGTATAAAACGTATATAAGTGCGACTGAAAATGAATGGTTCCTTAAAGAATGTTTGCATTTAAAGTAATGTAAGAATATTGAAACCACATTGCTTCGTGGTAATAAAATTTAATATTTCTGTTTTTCATGACTACTTTGTCGGTAGTATTGTCATCATTAAGCTAGTCACGATAATTGCGTCATATTGAGCCATCATTAAAATTAGAACGTGTTGAGGATAGCGAGTATGTTGTAAACTTGTAATGAAATACTATCAAAAACACAATAAAATTTATGGAATTATTATAACTAAAAATACGTCTGTAATTACATTTGTAGAATATTATTTGTAGAATATTTCTTTTTTCTATGATATCTCTATAATTTTTTTCTTGTCAGATTTTTTTTCTTCATTTGTATACTAAGCTCTCACTTTGTGCAAAATTTCATAATATGCACCAAATCGATGCCTAAATGCCTCGTATCTTTTGACACGTTGCCTTAGAAGCTTTCAAAGGACCATAGATCTTACCGACCGACCATACATAGACCAATATTATAAAAGATCTTGGCAGACAGTCGCACAGGCAAGGTGATCTTATGAGAGTTTCGTTTTTATTTTTTGAGGTACGGAACCCTAAAAAACCCTTAATATCCTTCGCCTCCTATTCCGCTTGCTTTTGTTTCGCTTCGATCGCAGTATTGATAAAAGGTATTAAACAAAATTAAGGACATTACGTAATTTTTTTTTATATAATCAAAGTGAGACGTCAAGTTTCACAATTTAAATTCATCTTTGGAGATCTTTTGTGAAGCTCTTATAATTTGTCAATATGCTGTTTGACATTGATTTAGAATTTATATTTATAATTTTTTAGGTATGTGTAGATACTAAATCTCTTATTGTAACCTTCATTTTATGAAAGTAATACAAGTGATGTTACTCCCTCCATTTAATCTCTATATGATAAAAATTATGTCAGTTAACTTATAAAATAAGAAAGAAATAAAAACGAGAAGTAGCCGTTTTATAAGATCGTATGTAAATTGGACATATTGAAGTCTTTGTTACGAAGGCAAGCAATCTCCTTCGTTGAATGACAAAACAAAAATGGATTTTGTTGTAGAATCAGGCCAATTCGAGGGGTCACCACTGGGTCGTAGTCAATTGCTTCCTCGTTTGGACGTTCGTCCGGGCCTATTGGACTTGTGATGGTTAACTGTAATTCATTGTTTTATTACTATACGCTTTGTTGAGTTATTGACGTATAGGGTAATTTTGGTTCCATCATACATATATTTGAAGATAGTAGTTTAATATTAGTTAAGAGACGACGTATCTAAAGATATTTTGGCCGTTTTAAATATGGAGTAAATGTAATACAATTTATCTTTTAGTTTAAACTTCGCACGGCCGTATACGGTGAATAATTTAGGTAGTATAATAAATAATTTACCTTATTAAAAATGACTTAGATCTCCATACTTGAATAAAAAAACTTTACATGATTAGATATAACTAACTGTAAATTTCAAATAAAGTATTTATATTTTAAACAGAAAGAGATAAAATGTTTCATGCAAAGTCATTTTTATGATAGAATAATTTTATTAAATATACAGCAATATCATATTTTAGGGTTCCGTAACTCGAAAGGAAAAAATGAAACCCTTATAGGATCACTTGTCTGTTCGTCTTGATATTGCGTGATGGTTTCATGCTGAAATGACTACCAAATATTTCTCTATATTTCAGTCTATGGTTCCTTGAAGCACAGAAAAAATGCACAGATTTTGCTACATTGTGTATGAAATTCGCTGCGGAATTAAATCGTAAACGGTATTTCCTTTAGGCCTACAGTTACGAAATTTGGCACGAAGTGAGGACTTACAACATAAATAAAGAATAAACTCCGAAAAGTGAAAGTTTATAGTTATTTCATAGAAAAAAAAATTACAAACTTATATTTGTATTTCATAAATAAGCTTCAAGCTGTATCCCGGACACAGCAGAGTAGGCAGAGGAAACGTAGTGTTAAGACACAGCGTTCCCCACTTACCGCCGAAATTTGGAGGGCTTGCATGTTGAGTGGCGGAATTCTACGCCGCGTTTTGTCTCGACTCGAAATATAAATGTACATAAATATTTCGCTCCCTCGAGTGGGGATCGAACCCACAACACGTTTAAAGCCACGACTGGCCTCAATTGTATTTTATTTCATACGAAATAAGTGCATATGTTCGCAAACTTAAGTCGGTTAACTTTTATAAGTTGTACTTCCCGTTGACCTACAATCTTGGAATAGGTACGGAATCCTCGGTAGGCGAATCCGATTCACAGTGCATCGGTGTTTTTTAATATTTTTCTCTTTACTATAATGGTATTGACGTAAAGAGATAAAGTCGCGGTTAAATATTGTGGTTTTGTAGTAACTTAAATTTTTAATTTATTCAAGCATCATACCTTTAGCTTACTATACGATCATCCAAATAAAATGCATGTAATGCAAATTATAGTATTTTACATAATATTATATCTTGTTAAATAGTTCTCGTAACGAAAACTTTGAAATCTCAATTATTATTTCGAAAACTGTATGGAAATATGTATGTAGTAAGTATAACTTGTGCTTCATTAATTTAATGAAGAATTTAAATCTCTTTTTCAGAAGATTCTAAATAACTAGGTTTATCTTTTCATTTAGTGGAAAAATAAACATCAATTACGATTAATATTTACCACTCACATATTATATCTATACTCAATATCTGGTTACTAACATATTTTTTTAAATAGAATAATAATAGAAGTTTCAAACATTACAGGTATCAACTAAAAGAGGACGCACGTGTTTAATACGACCTTTTAAATGATAACTTATAAAAAATTACATTTCCCACCTTCGTTTCATGCAAGCCCTCACTTAACGGATCACGCAAACTTGTATTGATTGAAGTTCATTAATATGAATTAACCATACATTGTATGCATACACATTTCTAATATATAGAAATAGATTATTTTATGTATTGTTATAAAAAAATACATAAAAAATTAAAAAAGCGGCCGGTCGTAGCGCAGCGGCACGAGGTGTGACTGCAAAACCAGCCCGGTTGTGAGTTCGATCCCCACTCGAGGAGATGAAATATTTACTTAAATTTATATTTCCATTTCTTCGCTCTGGTGTCGAGGTTAAGCGCGGCGTTGAGTTCTGCCACTCAACACGCAACGCCTCCAGAATTCGGCAGAAAGTGGGGAACGGAGTGTCTTAACACTAGGTTCCCTCTGCCTACCCTGCTGTGTGCGGGATACAGCGTGAAGCTAAAAAAAAATATATAATACAAGATTTTTAAGAATTAATAGAGATATAACGTAAAAAGGTTAATTGTTGTTTTGTACGACCTTCAACTTAATGTGACTTAATTACAAATGCTAGGCATTGCTTCTATTAACCGTTTTACACGGCAATATGGATTATAAAAAGTTCTTGGAGCTCGTGCTGAGTCATTATAAGTGCTTACCTACTATGGTACTTAAAAAATGAAATTATTTCGTCTTTTCACCTTTACCACCGTCGTGGCTAGATTCCTAAAAGTGTTTAGTGTGCAGGCTGTAGGTTCGACTCTCAGTTAAGCGATTTTAAAATTTTGCATTTTATTTAAGGTTAGTTTAAAATTTGATATGAAATGCCTAAAAGTAGAGAACAGAGTAACTGTAATTCGAAGCTCTGTCTGTAGATGTATGCAACATTTTATAATACGTTAGTAATATTACAATGGTATCTATTAATAACTATTTTCATTTTAAAATTTCCTATTAAATATTTCGTGCTCGTATGTCATTGATTTTTAATTATAACATAATGTGTTTCTATTATGTATTTTATAGTCTACGGAATGAAAATAATTATATTTATCAAATTTGAAATTGATTTCTTTTTTAAAACGTGACCATTAACAATAAGTATATGAACCACAAATATTTTACGTTTGTCGTTATATTGTAATAAACTTTATCATCAAACGGTATCTGATGACGTAAAGCCCCCACCTTTAAAGACAAATACAAGCTTGTTGAAATTTTTCCAAGTATGTTAAATTATTCTCACTTGATAACATTTTAATACTTATACAAAGTCTTTTGAGATAGAAATAACCAGACAAGGGCGAAACGGACTCGCCCACCGAGGGTTCCGTAAAAAAATGGAGGTCTTGAGCCTTTTCAAGCTTAGCTTAGCCAGAGCCCTTTCATTTTATATCTCACTTGAACTTGCGGCTTTAATTTAATATTTCATACCAAATTTTACCCCCTTTTTAAGGTTATTATTTTTGAACAATTAACCACAAATGTATTGTTGCCTGAACTAGTACTGTAGATGCTTGATGCAAAATTTCATAATTCTAGGTAAGCCGGAGGTACTCTATGATTTTGGTTCCCTTGATGGTGACGAAATACGCGTTTTTTGCGGTATAAACGGCATTATCTTTTTTCTAAGTAAATACGTTTTTTTCCAGGAAATCACGGTTTTCGTGTCGTTTCCGTAGCGGTCGGGCGATCTGAGTGTATGGTTTGAATTTCAAACTTGATATATTTAAAGAGTCTTGACAGACAAACGACGTAGTGATCTTATAAGGGTTTCTTTTTTCCTTAAAGGAACCCTAAAAAGAGGAAAACTAAATTGTTACTCTGTAATTTGTATGTAGGCAAAGCGTCTGATTTATTTGAATTATTTGAATATTCATTTATTAATTAATTGAATTATTCGAATTTTTGACGATTGTTTATTATCGACTTATATTACATATATCGATAATAATTAATCGTTCAGGATTCGAATATCTGTTTATATTATAGTTTCAGTTTTAGTTTTAGCTAAAGAGAGAAGATAAATCAGATATAAAAGTAATAAATCATACTTAATAATGTAAATAATATATTTACATCGGCTTACACTATGAAAGCGTAACCGACCTGCCATCGCTATAACATGTAGGTTGTACCTATATCCTAAAAAGGTATCAAAGAAAGATACGGACATATCTATATTCGCACTCGTTATATTATTATAATAAGTTTCAGTCTACTATAAATGTATCCATAACATTGTAAATAATCAGCTTCACGCTGTACTTATCCCGCACACATCAGGGTAGGCAAATGGAACCCTAGTGTTAAGACACTCCGCTCCCCACTTTCTGCCGAATTTTTCAGGCATTGCGTGTTGAGTGGTAGAACTCAACGCCGCGCTTAACCTCGACACCAGATCAAGAAATGGAAACATTAATTTAAGTAAATATTTCATCTCTTCGAGTAGGAATCGAACCCAGAACCAGTCGGTTTTACACTCACACTTCGTGCCGCTGTGCCACGACTGGCCTAAAATAAAAAAAAAAAACAAATTTACATCTACGTTTCAGTATTTTTTTCTTAAATTGTCAAAATACGTTTGGCTATTCACGTATTAGGGTTTAGTCATATTGCTTCAAGCATAAACAATAATTAACAGAATCGATACTTTGAATGTATTGTACATATATATTGTGTTAATGATAAATAGTTAGTATGCCATTCTCCATACACTAACCACTTCACTGTTTCACTTCAGTATGATAATTAAAGGCAATTAGATACAGTGGAAAAATATGTTTTGGAATATTTTAAAGATAGCCAATTTAACTACCATACGGTGTTGTTATTTAAAAGATTATCGAAATCAAGAATCGTTCTGTTCAAATATGAGACAAAGTCGAAAAAAACAATAATAATAAACTATTGTGATATGTATGTAGAAATATGGAAAATTTTAGATTTTTTTTAGTCGAAGAGATAGAGATATTTTGAGAAATAAAAAAGGTGGCGCCATAGAGGTGTAACGCATTAAACTGTATGAAACAGTTTTTAAACATTTTTTAAAGTGTTATTCCACACTTAGGAAAGAAAAATACTTATTCAGAAAACGTATAAAAATTTGAACGTAGCGGGACTCGAATCCGCGCCTCCTGGAAACCGACCAGGCGCTCTGACCGCTGTTGTTAGCATTAAAATTTTATCCGTTTTCTAAATAAGTATGTATGAAATAGTTTTAGATTTAAATTGCATTTGCCAGAATGTTACTAATTTTAATAAAGCATCTCTCAAAGTTTCAAGTCAAATATTTTTTTTACATTAAATGTTCTTAACTGTTTATGAACATCATACAGTTCAATACACTAATACTATACCAACTTCAAATAAGTAGATACAGCGACCTCAATAATTATATTGTTGGCAACGATTGCTTCCCTTACTAGGTGGGCAAGGTCTGTCGTAAAGATAAAAATAAATTATTATTATTTTCAAACTCAGGTGTCGTGGGCCTGAAGCTCTAAATGCGATTAATAATGCATACAGTTAGTGAGAAAAACGATGTTATGGAACATAATTACTAACTTACTTATATATGTGACACCATTCATATAATATATTTAAAGTTTCTATCGTAGAATTTCCCAGTAGATCAATAACTCGTTCCACAGGGACAAAGCCTCGGATAGAGTTGCGGACCAATATTTTTAAATGAAAAGAAATTACATTAACTGGCATAATTATTTATTATTGAATAATTTACGACATTCGTCTTACGCCTCAAATACTTATAAAAATATATTAGACATTAGAATTATCATTAGCATACCCTATAGGTATGGTATCTCCATAGGTATCTTATGGTGTTTCAAAACCTTTTTTTTGTGGCGTCACAGTCACACTATACCTATCCCACGTACAGTATGGTAGATAGAAAGTACCTAGTGACACAACACTCCGTTTCCCATCCTTTGATGAAGGCTTTTGAGGGCAGCGCTTAGGAGCACCACTCGAATTGCGTTTAAGGTCAGTTTAAGAAGATCATTGACCTGTCACGGACATTAGCTTATCACTTTTATTGGATCCAATATGTTCACAGCGAAGGATTTATCAAACAGATATCGTGAAAACGACCTTGCGTGTACTGTGTTGTGTATACTCACACGTATATATTACCTATATGACTTGCATAAAATTAATAATCTGTATTCATTATTATAACATATATTTAATTAGTTTATAATTTCTTCGCTCTGGTGCCGAGGCAAAGCGCGGCGTTGAGTTCTACCACTCAACACGCAATGCCTCTAGAATTCGGCAGAAAGTGGGGAACGGAATGTCTTAACACTAGGTTCCCTCTGCCTACCCTGTGTGCGGGGGGATTCAGTGTGAAGCTGATAATTAGTTTATAAATAAATTGAGATAGTGTTGATTGTTCCTAAGGAGAACAGTAATATTTGAATGATAGATATCAAATATTATCTGTTAAATAAGGAACTGCTTTTTTATATTTCACCAACGGTCATTAACGAAAAAGGGTACAGTGTTCAACTTCGAATAATTTTACTGGAAAAAAAAATAATAAAAATATAACACGCCTATTCCTATATCTACAATATCGTTAGATTTACTCTTTGGATCTTTATTTTTTCCCTTCCTTAAGACAACTGTTACTGAATATGTATATTTGTACATACTTTATATTAGATTTAGTATTTATGATTATCTTTAAAATAAATTTTGTTGGTGTATTTTGGCATATTTATTTTCTTACACAGTTGTTGGCAATTATTAGTGGAAGTTGAGTTTTATTATTTGCCATTAAATGTTACATGAATGTGTTGATCTTGCGCCAAAGTCCCAAAATATAAGAAGACATATTTACACATCAAAACAAAGAAATCAAGTTATTTTATATAGGATTTTAGTTCTGAACTGATATTTTTGTATAAAGATTTTTTATTTTTGATAGTAATTCTGGAGTGGGCCTTATACTGTTCTATGATGCGTACGATTCCTTATCCTCCAATTCCTGTGCCCAGCCTCTAGAGCAGTGGTTCCCAACCAGTGGTCCGCGGACCACCAGTGGTCCGCAGAGGCCTAAATATGGTCCGCGAACGATTTTAATTTTATGACTGGGGATGGATGGTGAGGCGAAGTTTCTGTTTGATTATCACAGTTAATTTTTATTATATCTACATGGTTAGTGGTCCCTACTACCAAGAATGATATAAAAGTGGTCCTTGATCAAGAAAAGGTTGGGAACCCCTGCTCTAGAGTGACGTTTTAGCTTCTAGTAGCTGCCCTGATGTGAAATGTAGTCCAGTGGCATTTACTAAATAAACAATATTTTATGTAAGAAATACTTGTTGATTTTTATACTAATGCGTGACGTTCATAATGAGTAAATAATGGACAGACTGATGATGCCATTAGCATAGTTACTGTAAAAGCAGCCCTATAAACCGCAGTTGACACGTGAAAATTAGACTAAAACATTTTTTCCCATGCTATCTGCAACTTTTAATAATACCTATATTAACCTTATGTGTGTTCAATATCTTCAAGACTTCGAAAAACTACCAATATCTTATAACATAGGTTACTAAAAATGTTTTTTATTCGAAAACCGACAGCGCAACAGTTTAGTTAGTGGCGTTGTATTCATAATACGTACTCCGTATCCAGCAACTTTTTATCACATTACAATTCGACAATGTTAAATATTTACCATTTTTATCATGTTTAATCATATAGATATGTAGTCATAAGCACAACGCTACAAGGGAATTAGATTTGATGGTATGACGTAGCCCGATAATAAAATTGACTCTTTATACAAAAATCAGTACATAGCAGTTAATAATATCATATAAGATATTCAAAATATCAAAACAAAAATTAAATCAGCTTCACGCTGTTTCCCGCACACAGCAAGGTAGGCAGAGGGAACCTACTGTTAAGACACTCCGTTCCCCACTTTCTGCCGAATTCTGGAGGCATTGCGTGTTGAGTGGCAGAATTCAACGCCGCGCTTAACCTCGACACCAGAGCGAATAAATGGAAATATAAATTTATGTAAATATTTCATCTCCTCGAGTGGGGATCAAACCCACAACCAGTCGGTTTTACAGACACACCTCGTGCCGCTGCGCCACGACTGGTCTCATTCAAAATATCTCAATCCCAATATCCCAAAAGTGATTTTTCCATAAACACAATTGTATTTTAGCAAGGGATCGAGAATACACAAAGTCAATTCTAATCGGTGAAGTAGTGACTACTGAGTCATATATCGGCGTGGTGGCGGTGGCGAGGCGTCAGCCGCTCGCTGGTACTTGGCTCGGCTTAGTTCGCGTGCACCGGTGTTCGAGCGCAGTCCAATTCGCCGTTGGAATTCAACGCTATTTTCGTTCAAGGCAGTGATAAGCCAGTAATCAAACCTCGTGTTTTGTAAGTGCACGTACGTACGTTGCTGTAGCTATAACTTTAATTCGCGTTATTTAATCTATCGCCTATTTTGAATCTGAATATTGACGGATGACTGTCCTGTTGCCTTTTTTCTGGGACCGAGAAAGAGGCGCAATGGAGAGTTGTTACAAGTTGTACACATGGATCAACCACACGCTGCTGATGCTGTTGGTGCAGATGTTCTGGAAAGTCAGCCAAATATCGGACTATTTCAAGCACAGGTAAGCGTCTGTCACATTCACGTGTTTTTTACTTATAGTGTATACTATATAACATTTGTTCAATAAGGCTCATATTTATAAATCACTCTCAAGATTGATCGCTTGAGAGCGGTTTATAAATACATAATGTCTAAGTTAATCAAGATGCTAAGAATATGCTGGACGTTTATCCATACCTATTATAAAAAACAGTTGTTTCTTAGAAAATATTCATGAATTATAAATGCTAGTGGACATTTTTTACTATCTATATGTCTAAAAATTAAAACCCGAAGTGGGTTTTAAGTAACCTGACGTTATAAAAAACGGTAGAAATACAAATACATATATATGTATATATAGATACTTCTTTATAGTTTAGAATTGAAGTCAATAACATTGTATGATATTTTATTCATTATTATTTTTAAGGAAAATAAGTACCTAATTCCATAGAATAGGTATACGTTGACATTTACCGACAAAAGGTAAGCGAATCATAGCGAGGATTATTAATCGTTCTCATACGTCGCTATTGCTTCTACAATAACAATATTAAAATGGCTAACTTGTCCATACAATTATTTACCATCCATCTCATAAGTAAATAATTGTCATATAATTCTATTTTTATGTCTTTATCATTTATTAGCACGCTGACGTAATTCGACATTAATTTAATATATTTCTTAAAAGGAAATGTCTGACCAAGTTATAAAACTCGTTTTTTGAATTTATAATTGTTCAAGAACACAAAAATGGTGATTTGCTTTAATAATAAAGAATACTTTTTATAAAAATTTAAATAAAAATTCGCTGAAATTAAATGGATGCTTATAAAGCTATGTATATTTCCTGAAAGGTTATCTGACCCTTGTAAACATTTCCGGAAAAACATTATCGATGACTGGATATGAAATAATCGATAATAATAAATAACATGTTGAAAAAGTTTATTATTAATTCATGCCACCAAAGATCCCGATGGGAATACCCAAAGCAATAATTTCCCTACAACGAACGTATCGATTTTAAAAATAATGTGATGGTCAACCGTCAAAGGCTACCTTTTTTGTTGTTGTATTACATTCAGCTGTTGTGATCGCCTGATAGGGTTTAAAAGTATTACATTCTCCAAACAACCTCATTTTGAGTGTCATAATATTGCTTATTAATATAGTATAGCCTTATCCATCATTACAATGAATAAGAGTTAATAAATGGAAATGTACTTCATTATGGCTGTAATAAATAGTGAAGTATTTAGTATTATTTTAAAATCTACGTATGTATAAATTAATTGGATTTATTATTAAAAATTATATTATATACAGCCCGTCGTGGCGCAGAGGCACAAGGATGATTATAACGCGACAGCTGTGTGTTCGATCTCCACTCGAGTGAATGAATTATTATATATTAATATTTTCATTTCTTCGCTCTGGCACCAAGGCAAAAACCCGGTGTTGAGGTCCGCCACTCAACAAGCAATGCCTCGAAAAATTCGACGGAAATTGTGAAACGGAGTGTCTTAACACTATGTGCCCTCTTTCTATCCTGCTGTGCGCGGGATACAGCGTGAAGCTGTATTGTTCATTATTTTATATTATATCTACATATTATATTATTATATTAAATTAATATCTTAAAATAGATAAAACAATATGTAACTATTAAGTTAATAATAATCTATAATGTGACTACTAATTGATGAGATCATTGTCTCGCTTGTTATTGAACTTGTTGCTTTGGTGTAAATAAATTCTAGTAAACATAATACATATATTGATAAACATTTGATTCTTGCAATACGTTTGTTTTCTCATTCTTTGTGCTCTTCGAACAAACACAAAGTATTTGTTATCGTGTATTATGTATTAAATAATCAAAACATGAAAATAATACCATATAATTATTGCATTTAAAATGATGTTGAAAGCGATATGTAAACGCAGAACTCATTTTATGTCTCGTTAAAAAAACTAAAAGTCTACTTTTAAGCTAAGATAATTGATAAGCTAAAGTCACACAAACAAAATACTATCAAAGAAATACATTTAAGTATAAAATTAATTGTAAATGTTAAAGAATGATGTCAGCTACGTTACTCTATCACGAAATATTCGGCACAGATAACTAAACATAATAAGCTAAACGAGTTAGGCGGTGGAGCCATGATTATTTTTTTCCTTATCAGACCGACCAACAGATACTAAAAAACGATTTTAGAGCCCCTTTATTTAAAAAAAGCAAACAAATATATTTACATAATACTGATAACTGAATAGTAAATCTCTTGTGTTATATTTATATAAATGTCCCTTACGATAAATTTTACAAACATAAGATAAGCTTGTATTAAATAAATTATGATTTCATTTATACTAGGAATCGATAATATTTTTATATCTCTTAACTCTGTGCATTATTGCTTTTTGCGACTTTACCTCTTTTGTTAAATCAAATCAAATCAGCTTCACGCAGTTTCCCGCACGCAGCAGGGTAGGCAGAGGGTATCTAATGTTAGGACACTCCGTTCCCCACTTTCCGCCCAATTCTGGAGGCATTGCGTATTGAATAGCGGAACTCAACGCCGCGTTTGGTCCGACACCAGATTAGATGTTATTATATTATATTAACTTATTTTTATTTGTATAATAGATGTAGCTTGCAGATGCTGAGTACTGTATTATTTAATGAACAAACTTATATTGAATATTTTATATTTAATTATTGATACAAATGAGAATATCACGAATTCGTGACACCAGGCTGTTCAGTCATGACATTTTCAATGGGAATAGGACGCTCTCGCCATTCACCCGGCTTATTTGCCCTAGAATCATATAGATAAACCTTATCTATAGTATAGAAATATGTACGTTTTATCTTACTGGAATTGTTTTAGTGCGTCTGTCTAATATTAAAAATAATACAAAAGTTTCTACTGTAAGCTGTTTCTTGGCGGTTAAATATAATATATAATTTTAACAAAATAATTAAAAATAATTATATAATATAGGTATAATAATAAAAGCGTAGTTTACATAACTCGTTTACTTATTTTAGTAAAAAGAGAGTAGAAGGCACCTAACGCGTACTAGTCTGTAAATGAAGTCGCTTTCTTGAGTGAAAGTAACACTATACAAAGAATCTTCAGGATCCTTTTATTTCTTAAGAGATTTTTTTATTATTTATTAAATTATTTGATTTTTGATTTAATGATTTTAGAAGTAGATAACAGGTAATTAAATAAGTGGACCACGATTACGATTGGATGGTGGCAATTTAACAATTGTGATACATTAAGTTAAATATTTAATATTTTATAATCTAAAATAATGAAAAAATAGAAAGTCATAAAATACATTAAATAATCAATTTAAAATAAAATAAATCCTATAAAAATCATAACTATATTATGTTAGCAATAAACGTCATGTAATAGTTAATTAGTCATGCTGTGTTACTGAGAAACGAATGCATGCTACGAACCGACAAATATTTACAATAGTGGCCATTATGTATATCTGTATTCTATATATATGTATTATTTTTATTGCAGATTAGTCATCAGTATTTGATTACAAAAAGTACTATTTTTTCTGATGTAAAATAAATTACATATTATTAATTAATTTTAATGCTTACGATCAGACTTAAATAAAAAATATAAAAAAATGTTTGAATAACTTCGTTACGATTGGTTGATTTTGTATTAATTTTTAATTTAAATGATACAAAATCGCAAAATATACCTAGACATAATACATATTAAACAAATTATGCAATTTTTTTATTATTTTAATTTTCATTATTTTACTATTCGGTTACAAAAAGAAATTATAATTATGTTATACATTTTACGAGGCAAAGTAAGGTTTGTCACAAAATAAAGAAAATTACAAATGTTACTAATCTATTTTTTCTTATCTGTGTTTTAACCTTACGATTGTACCTGAGTCATATTAATAACTGTTTTATCATTTTTAAAGAATTTCTTGTGGATCGGTTGCAGCTTAAAGCTGTTGTATAAAAATTACCAAGATTTTAAGTATGATGACCAACGGATAATGTGTTGATAATATATCTACTATTTAGTAAAAATCTTTTTAAGAAATACTTACTTCATTAAATCTTGATGTTGAGAACCTTGTTAATATAGATATCATCTTAAATTTAGTTATGAGTCATGGATGAGCATCAAGTTCAGATAAATATTCAATTATTATGAATATGAAAGAAAGAAAGAAAGTCTATGAATATGTTCTACGTGTGAAATGGAAGAAATGTTTTATACGGTCAAGACATTGTTAGTGTTAGTTGTTTTGTTGTGACATAAGTGTGTTTTGTTTATAATAAATGAGTAAAAAATAGCCTTATAGGAAGTATACGACAATACTTAGTGCCATTAAAACTTAATCTTTCAAAAAATGTAAGTAAATCCAATATTAATGATTTAAGTTTTGAAACTTATGTGCCTATAGCGTGACTGAACTAATATAAAATGGAGACTTTCTTTTACATAATAAACAGTATATTAATGTTTTACTGGCCCCGAAATAAAATAAAAGTAAAGATTTAATGTTTTGTTTTAATATTATTAAAGTAGAGTAGCATAAAAAAGACAAAAAAAATTCTTCAAAATAGTAAAATTATTAGATTTTTACTACCTAGAATATTAAATAGACGGCAAGTTTATGGAAGTTTATTGTAATGTAGTTTGACATACATATAACACTCTTCTTTTATAGCCCCCAATACAAAAAAAAGGAAATTTTATAAATTTGAAATTTTGATCTGTGGCGTTTTAACTCGAAAAGAGAGAATTTGAAAGAATGCACACGGCATTCTGATTTAGATATGATTCCTTTTGTCTGAAATGACGTCATCAAGACGAATCATCATAATAATATCATTTTCTGTTTTGTTCTTAAAAATAATTGATTATGGACTAATAGGCGTAGTAAATAATTAATATACATAATTAGAAATCAATACTTACTAAAAGATTATGTAGGTACTATACATTTATAAACTAATCTACGTGATTTAAAATGGGTTAAAACGATATTAGAGCCGATAAAGAAGATATAAAGATATGGTGGAAGACATAAGTAAAATAAAAAAAAATATTTGTTACCAGTGAGGCCAGCCGTGGCGCAGCGGCACGAGGTGTGACTGTAAAACCGACTGGTTGCGGGTTCGATCCCACTCGAGAAGATGAAATATTTACTTAGATTTATATTTCCATTTCTTCGCTCTGGTGTCGAGGTTAAGCGCGGCGTTGAGTTCTGCCACTGAACACGCAATGCCTCCAGAATTCGGCAGAAAGTGGGGAACGGAGTGTTAACACTAGATTCCCTGTGCCTACCCTGCTGCGTGCGGGATACAGCGTGAAGCTGATATTTGTTACCTTTTATATGAAATATGTTTCTAATAATATTGTAAAGAAAATACACCTTTGGATTCGATTGGAACGTAGGTACTCAGACCTATTAAAGTCGAATACGTCTAAAAATAACCTATCGTGTGAGTCAGTGATGTATGTTTGTACGAAGGTCTACTACAATGACTTCCGACTTTATGATTAATGCTAGCATCTGGCTACAAGCTTTTCTATAATAGAATATTGTAACTTTATAATTTAAGTTTCTTTTGCACGAGGTGTGACTGTAAAACCGACTAGTTGTGGGTTCGATCCCCACTCGAGAGGATAAAATATTTAATTAAATTTATATTTCCATTTCTTCGCTCTCGTGTCGAGGTTAAGCCAATCAACACGCAATGCCTCCAGAATTCGGCAGAAAGTGGGGAACGGAGTGTCTTAACACTAGGTTCCCTCTGCCTACCCTGCTGTGTGCGGAATACAGCGTGAAGCTGATTTTATTAATATTTTTATGTAGTTAGAAATATTAAAAAAAAACATATTTTAGACAAATATACTATAGAAACTAATATTCAATCAAACTATTCAACATATTTTATATGCAAACTATTAAGTAAGTAAAGGTCCTCTGTGTAAGAACAATGACATAAATATTCAGTAGTAGTTTGCATCACGTTGGAATGTATTTAATTTCCGTACTTACATTATCTTCGGCAACTTTGTTGATTCAAGTAAAACTGCAATTACATATTAACGTTTACTTCCTGGAGACCTTACGTATTTAAATTTCGATAGCTACTAATAGTGAAAAACAATATTGTATTTTTATCTATACACATTCCCCGCATTTTGTGGAATAAATATAGAGAACTCATTAATAAAGTACTACGTCCTCGATTTTCCGCTTTACTTTTAGAAACATCTGCGTAAGATTTGAACCAATGCTTACTGTTAGAGGCGTTATAAAAAGAATATTGTATATTTAAGACGCCAATGTGGCGTAGTATGACAGCGTCTGACTCTTAGAACAATTGTTGTGGATTCGACCCCCACTCAGAGAAATGAATTATTTTCATTTCTTTGTTCTGGTCTTATAACAAATCACGAAATCAGGTGGAAAGCGCTCAGTGTCTTGACACTGTTTCTCTCTGCTTACTCTATATATTAATGTGGAGTAAACATAAAGATGAACTGAAAAAGAAGCATTTAATTACAAAAAAATATAAACAATATTGTATATGTACCTATTTTTTAAAGTACAGTTTGATCTAACATGATCTAAGCTGTGTGGTTTGTTTAAAATACCACGTTATTGGATCGATTCCAAATGTTCTAAATGTTAGCTGCTTAGGGGGTCAAGTTCAACGGTTCTACGTAACGTGCCGACAGTTGATACCTACTTATCTACGTATACCGATGTGATTATTTGCTTCGCTGGTTACGATAATCGAATGATTGAATTTTTAATTAAGATTATATTCCAGAAACTACTGCATAAACAATTATAAAAGTAAAAAGAAAAATGTAATAGGTTGGACTATACTTTTATTTGTATTCAATAGTAGTTTATTAGAATATTGAATTATATAATATTTTATATTATGTATTTTTCTGGTTATCATAATATTTAGATAAAAGTTTATCGAAAAGTTAAAGTTATTATAGCAATTTTTACTCCGATTTCTTGAGCCATGTCCATAAATTTTAAAATAAATAAGGAACACTACTAGTTTCATGTTTCAATCTCTTTCATTTTTTAAACAAACTTGACTAATTTACCTAAAACAAGTTTGCTATGTTTTAAACTTGTTATTTGACATTGTACTCAGTATTAGCGATGAGCTATATTTACTTATACAGATCATATTATTTTTGTACCTAAGATTTCTTCTATATTGACGTATAAGTAATATAAATAAGAAATTTATTTAGTATAATTTATTTGCATTCTTTTATCTTCAATTTTGTATTTAAATTAAAGAAACGCTCTACTTGGCACACCTTTTGTTTTCATACATATTTCCTTTGTTTATTTAGACAGTCAAGTAGGTCTCGGAAACTGACTTTAAAATTAGTGAGTGAATGACAGAAGATTTTTCATACTGTTTTTAAAAACGAGGTTTTCTGTTTCATTAATTAAAAGATCTTCAGACGTGACCTTAGTGTACAGGAAATTGTTAATACTCATTGGCACAGCTAAGCGGAATAAAAAATGAATAATATTACAATAAAAACTAGCAAATATCATAGAGACAGAGGCCAGTAAACGCTACAGGTTGTGGATTCGATTCCCATTTGGGGAAATTAAATGTTTAATATTTTAAGTTGTCTGCTCTGGTAACGAGGTAAACGCGGCGTTGAGTGCCACCACTCAACACGCAATGTCTCCAGAATTCAATGCAAAGTGGAGAACAGTCTTAATTCGAAAAGAATGTTTTAACATTGGGTTCCCAGATTCCCTCTCCTACCCTGCTATGTGTAGGATACAGCATGAAGGGGAAAAATTCCATAACAACGCAGAATGATTTTGTTAATTTTACAATTCGATATATGTAGGTACTAATGTAACTATTTTAAATCCACATCGGACCTCATCTCCATTTGCATTCTCGATTTTCCACTTAATTATACAAACCGTGTTTAGAAGCAAAACTGAAAAGCTTAGCCAAATCAAAGTAAAAATCAATTGTGCGACAAGTGAAATTTTAACCTACATTCAAAATGGGCAATACATGTGTAAGACACCTCTGAACTACGGCACGAGGACATCGTTACTCGTTTCATTTATAATTCATATTTATTTCTGTAATGGCCGGTGGCCATCGAACTCGAGTAAACATATTAGTACAGTATCTTAATGGCGTTAACAGAAAGTACCTACTGGATAAAATAAAAAATATTGTTATTATAATATTTAATAACAAGGTTTTGTAATGAAACAAAATATATTTACTTTTTAAGTTTTGTGTAATAAAATTAATGGAACATATGTATATATAAAACTGATTAAGTAAGATCAAAAATTACAATTTTTCTACAGCAACGTTCTCAAAATATGATGTGGGACTCTTCAGTAATGCTTTAATTTTTCTTTTTAACATAATTCGTTTATTTGAAAAATTTCCCTGTAAGTAAGCAGTCATTTATCGCCGCAATTTAAATGTAAATAAAATGCATTAATAGGTAAATTATGCTATTTAATTACTGTAGTACTTTGCACTGACTAGTACTAGGAAAATAAAGTAAAGTAATACAAAAATGAAATAATTAAAACACGCATAATAATTTATTTGTTTCAAGGTTAGTATTAGGAAATTTCAAAATAAGCACTCGTTTTGAAATTTAATAATATTCAATTGTTCAATAATATAAATATGTATAATACAATAACAATTTTGTAACAAAATGATAGAACTCGAAAGAACTTACAATTACTGAAAATTGTCATAAAAATAAAGTATTTATGGTGACAAAAGTAGAGAAAAGTGTTTATGGTAGACAAAAGTATTTATGGTGACAGATTTTGAGAAACTGTTTTATAATATTGACATTCTGAGAAATAAACATATCATATTTCAGCAAAATAAAGATTTAGAATTTAAAAAATACTTTTTAATTTAAAATCGCACAAAAATTATGACGTCAGGTTTGAATAATCTGTCAATATCATTATTCAAAAATAAAAAAAAATCCGATTGTCGCTCAATATTATGGTGGCTTGCCGTATTCTATATTTTCTTAAATAATTATTAATCCTACAATTAATAATAAAAATAATGCGTGTCTTGTATAGGCTTCATTAATTAAATACATAATTCTTTATAATTTAACAACGAAAAATTATAAATATTATGAATACTAAATAAATACATCTAAGCATAAAATTAGTACAAAATGTCAAAGTAATCACTTAACATTTAAGCGATAAATCGATGGAGTCGATAAAATCATCCAATCGCGAGCGTCTCGTATCGCATGGTAACCGACTTTTTTAAAATATGAAATGATTTGTGACAGCCGAATACAAATGGGCGCGAAAAATCCTTAATAAATAGTATTTTGATAATTAAATTAAAACCATTATTATTATATTATAATTTAATCAAATTTTCTACTATCCTATTTAATTCAATAATTCTACTAACTATAATACATAAAAATGTTTTTATTTTTTTTATAAAAATAAGCTTCGCGCTAATTATTGGCAGACCTATTTTAAAAATAAAATAAACTTTTGCATATTTATTGTAAATTAAACCGATCTCAGGTTCTCTAGCTTGGGAGATGAATGAAAGATCTCATTTACTGCACTACATTCTATATTAAAAAGTTCAAGAGGTAATTCAAACGTATGAATAACATGAAGCAGATGACGCGTGCATCCGGCGCCGGATTAAAATAAATATTGAGAAAATTACACCGTGTAAAACTTTTTTTATTCTACAAGTAACTATTATTTGTATAAGTTACACGCTTGTAGGCACTTTTATTAAAATATAGATTATGCAACTTGCATTAAAAAAGAATATGATATAGTAAAAATGAGAGGCCTAAGAGCCAAGTCGTGAGCCTCGTGGCTCAGGAGTCGAAGAAATGAAATATTTAATATTTTCTTTCATCTAGTGTCGAGGCGCGCTACCCTGGTACATGCCGGATACAGCGCGAAGCTAAAAAAAGTATGCATAATATAGTAAAAATGGAGAGCGGAGTGTCTTGAAACCTATCTTAGCATAAATTGCTCACCTGTGATGCTTGAACCCTAATGAGATTTTTGACTTTTAATAAGGCGTGTTTGGTGGGTAGTAACTGGTGTCTAAGCCAGAGACAAATATCTATGTGACAAAGATAGAGCGTCTGCTTCGATTTGTGCGTCAATTGAATTTTTATTATTTATAATTATGACACGATCTCGGTGTTGCCAATGAAGCTGTACAGTTACATTCGAAAATATTTTACTGCAACAACATGCAAACGTGTAGCAACTGGTAAAACTTTTGTTAGATGTTAGAAGTTTTGGAAATTATACAAAACCTAGGCCAGGCCGGCGTTGAGTTCTGCCACTCAACGCGCAATGCCTCCAGAATTCGGCAGAAAGTGGGGAACGGAGTGTCTTAACACTAGGTTCCCTCTACCTGCCCTGGTGTGCGGGATACAGCGTGAAGTTAGGCCATAGACAATTATAAATAAAATCACATCCTATAGCTTAATTATGTGAAGCCCTATTTAATTATAAATTATTTTGTAATACAAGTGAAGTATGCCCCCATAATAGAAATATAGATATGTAAATATTCTTATGTTTTCTAAATAAAAATATTTACATATCTATATATGTAAATATTTTTATTTGTATTTCTAAATAAAAGAAACGCGAATAATTCTTATTCAAATGTTTGGGTGCTCTTGATCTCATTCACTACTGAAGCTATTTTAAAACGTATCTACAAGTGAACTATTCTTATAAGATGTTTTTATAAACATTATTTCATGAATATATTACTTATACAGTTACAGATATTTATTTACTCAAAAGATATACATTTAAATCACTTATAGAGATTAAGTAGTAAATTTAAATTGAATAGACGGAAATAAAAAAAAAATAGCTATCCCGCACACAGCAGGGAGGCAGAGGGAACCTAGTGTTAAAACACTTCGTTCCCCACTTTCTGCCGAATTCTGGAGGCATTGGGTGTTGAGTGGCAGAACTCAACGCCGCGCTTTGCCTCGACACCAGAGCGAAAAAATGAAAATATAAATTAATTACAGACGCACATAGTAATGCAATAAAAGTTACAATAATCTAATAATATCAGTACAATCTTAATAAGCATGAATATTTTGCAAAGCAAGGTAAGGGTTCGGTAGGGTAGTTTAAAAAGCTTATAGTAAAAATTATAGCGAATTTACAAAGTATGTTTTAATGATGTTTTATAAAGTGTTGTTATGTTCCGATGATCTATTCTGTGTATTATACGTATTTTTTTTAATATTATGATTATAAATGATTATACTAAGTTACAAAATGTGTTTACGATGATAATAAATGTAATTTTACTTACTATTCTACTATTATTTAAGTACACTGTAGTGTTTATTATATTGTAGTAATTAGCATAATTATGACATATCATTATATAGCTTATGACATATGGTCATATTAACGTATAAAAAATTATAGGCTTATTATAAACCGATTATATAGCCATGTTTTTTAAAAATAAAAATTTTTAAGAAATTATAATAAATATTTCGAATACAAAATGTTTCTGTGATAGGTTTGTTTTTGTTTCACAACTTCTTTTATCAATCTTGCATATTATAGTATTTTAATAAAATTAAATTTACAAGTGTTTAGTGGGTTCTTAATCTTATCTATATATATAAAAGGACTTGTGCTGACTGACTGAGGTAAGACGCACACAGAGCCGTAACCGCTGATGGTAGAAACGTAAAATTTGGGCAGATGTTTATTTTCATATTCTGGACATCCACTAAGAAGGGAATTTGAAAAATTTTAACCCTAAAGGGATGAAATAGAGGTTGAAAGTTTGTATGGAAAAAAAAAAAAATCTGTACCGATTTTTATAAAATTTGAAATTCAGACTCTTAAAAATATCTCATTGAACACGTGTTTCATGGTTTTTAAGAATTCTCCCCCCAAAGGGTTCAAATAAGGGGTTGAAAGTATATGGAAAAATCTTTAAATTGTCACCGATTTTTATAAAAATTTAAATTCAGGTTGTTAACAATATTTTATTGAACACGTGTTTCGTGGTTTTTTTAGAATTCACTCCTAATAAGCGGGCGAAGCCGCGCGCGCCCTCTAGTCTTCTATATTGTTGTTATTCTTTGACTTCATATCTTATATTCCGAAGCGAAATATGACTAAACGGTGATAGAAAAAAAACACATTGCTTGAGAATGAAATATAGTAAAAAAACATGTTTCATATACAAAAATAGATATATAATTTAGAAAAATATATAGATGAGTGTCTTACCATATTAAGATATTATATGAATATGCGCTTAAGATATCTAGACGAGTCTACTATCTAATATTTAAGGCGTTTATATTACAATAATAAATAATTATTATTAGAATCAGTCGCGTCAGTAAGTAACTCGTATTGATTAATATTTTAATATCATACATGTTGTCGAAATGTTAAAACTGATCTAAATAGGTTGGGGTCAGAATATAAAGATTCAAGGTCATCAAGCAATTAGTTTATATTTCGGTTCCTAGAATACTTGGTTATTTTTATATTTATCGGAACACTTGAGATAAAAACTACTTAATAAATCATTTAGTTTATGGTTAGGAAAGAGTGAAAATTAGCAGAATAAAAGTTTAATCGATATTTTTTTTTCTTTCTAAATAAAATAGGGCTGTGTAGTTCTAAGTGTTATTCCACTATCGTGTTAAACAGTTGCCTATATCTGATATACTTTTCTGATTACTTAACTTTAACGCGCCTCGGTCACGGAAGAACCGATTTCCTTGACTCCATGGCCTTCAAGCGTGACTTCGACCGCTTACATAAGTGAAATTGAGCCATAAACGATGAAGATCCGTTGTAAATTAAAATGCAGATGCAGCTGTAAGCAGAAATTAATCTGATATACCTGAATGTAATTTTCATTGTTGTAATAATATTATAAAAACAAATCAAAATCAAATCAGCTTCACGCTGTATCCCGCACACAGCAGGGTAGGCAGAGGGAACCTAGTGTTAAGACACATCGTTTCCCATTTTCCGCCGTGTTCTGGAGGCATTGCGTGTTGAAGCGAAGCGAAGAAAATTAAAATATAAATGTAAGTAAATATTTTATTTCCTCGAGTGGGGATCGAACCCACAACCAGTCGATTTTACAACCACACTCTATGCCCCTGCACCACGCTGGCCTCACTTTTTTTTGTCATCTGGTTATAAAAACAATGTTTCTTATTTTACGGATTTCGCGGGTAGATCAACAACTGAATAATTTATTACAGGTTGTTAGATGCGCTTAATTTCTAAAGATAAAAAGATAAAGATAAAAAAATTAAATATATTTTTAATTTAGATAGATTTTAGTTAGAACTAAGATCTAAATTGTGTATTTAATATATCGACAAGTAATAAATGCTAAATTAAAAAAAAACGTGATTGCCGTTCTACAGTGCTATAACAAAGCCTGTGTCTAACCTTCTTGCCCACAAGGCCACAACCAATGTGAACGTACGCATAACATCATTTTATTCCTCAGAAATCGTGTTACTTGATTTTGGAATATCTTAAATAGAAGTTAACTGCTTTGATACTGATAATAGGTATATGTTAAGATATTGTTATTTGATATTTGTGACTGTCTATGTATATATATATATATATATATATATATATATATATATATATATATATATATATATATATATATATATATATATATATATATATATATATATATATATATATATATATATATATATATATATATATATATATATATATATATACATATCTATCAATATTATGTTGTTTTAAGGAATATATTACAACATGAAAGGACCTAAATTGAATGAATTATTTGAAGAACATTTAACAGTACTTACACTAGAGGCTCCGTACTTAAATAATTATAAAATTTTAATAGAATCATAATTTAATAACTTATTTTATCATACAATTACAACTGTGTTAAATGAAACTAAACGGCAATTGATAATTTTTTGGGAACACGACGTTCCAGACATATTGCAGTAGCCCGTGGTCACAGCTAGACTGAGGTGGCATCCGTCTATCAGTTGGTATAATTAGTATATAAGTATACGAACGGTTTCTTAATAGCATCGCATACTGCAGAATACGCTCCCTGTGTCTTATACTCACCCTCTGGTGGGGTGAGTTTGGGACTTCAAGGTTGTCAACAGATACCTCAATGGATAATCACACCAACACCCGACACAGTTATCTATCTTTGGCAAATCTTTGTGTCAGAGAATCCACCACCTCGTATTGGATGAAAAAAATAATAAACTAATAGAATAAATATTATAAATAAAATTAACAACATATCATATAAGTACAGACATAACCAATAAGAAATATGTTTTAGGGTAATTACATTATACTCGTAGCTATCAATGGTGTCATGGCAACGCAAACCTGCGTAGTTAAACCCTGTCTTCACACCTCTGATAGCAAGCTTATGATGCGTCATCGTCTAAAAACAAGGTTAATTAAAACAAAACCACTTTGTATGAATGTCTGAATATATCAATCGTAGTAGTTATTGCGCTGTACATTCTATTAATTCTATTCCGGTACGAAATCTGACGTAGGTTTCATCTATTTCTATTAATTATGTATTGATTAGTATTTTATTTAGGTACTCTAAATTTTTTGAGATTTTAAATAAGAGGCTACTTCAAGGGAAAAGTATAATATGTAGATATTTCTGATTAAACAAGATGGGTACCTATTTGTTGCTTAATAGGAAAATAAACCAAAATAGTTTTTACAGCGCAATAAATGCTAACAATACCTTTTTTTCACAATACATGTAATATGAATTTAAACCTACTTCATATTTCCGTCTGAGTTGTGGGTTCGATTCCCATTTAAGGAAATGAAATATTTAATATTTTTACTTCCCTGCACTGGTAACGAAGCAAAGCACGCCGTTTAATTCCGCTCAACACGCAACGCCTCCAGAATTTGGCGGGAAGCGGGGAACGGAGTATCTTAACACTAGGCTCCCTCTGCCATGTCCAGGATACTGCGTGAAGCTAATAAAAAATAAATATTTCTGATATATCTAGAAAAAAATGTGAATAAAATACAGTACAGATAAAATACATCATTCTTTTCTTGGATCTTTTAGTGATTATATAATATTACGTTATACTTATTTGCCAAAGACTCGAACGAATTGGAAAGTGTATAACTATTATATTTATAACATAACATCGATATGCTGGTTTTGATTATAAATGATTAATAAATAATATACAACCTTAGATAATTATAAATCTTATAAAAAACTCTAATATGTGTAGAATATTTAAATGCGTCAAATATAATATTTTGAAATATTATAAAACTGACAAAGTATTTAATTAAATGGCGGACTTTATAACTATTTTTTTTTTCGTGGCATCATAAATAACTATTATTTATTTAAAATAATAAACACTATTCATATTTATATAAAAATTACGAAATAGCAAAATACCGTACCTCTTAGATAATTTAGAATTTTATAAGAAACTAATACATGTATTGAGAATACTTAAATGTGTCAATAACATTTTAAAATATTACAGAACTGGCAATTTATTAAAATGGCAGACTTAAAAACATTTAAAAAAAGTCATGTTAGGATGTCACAGACAAAAAATATTTTTTTATTGATATTATATACGTCATAATTAAAATAAATCAGTAAAATATATTTATTGTAGGTACATCTAGAATTAATGATATCTATTGTATCCTATGCCATTAAGTGTTAACATCATTATTTTATATTTAATGCTATAAGAAATAAAAGTTGAATGTATCAAATAATATAGTATAGAGAGTGGCACAGCGTCTTATTATAAACGCAACGGTTATAGGTTCTATTCCCATTCGAAGAAATCAACTATTCTCATTTCCTTGCTCTGGTTAAGACAAAAATAGACAAAGCGCGACAAACCGAGTCAGTCAATTAGCACGCCTGTCACTCTGCTCTCTTCTACCCTGCTATACAAGCGGAATACAGTGTGCACCTGAAAAAAAAAGAAAAATTTGTTGAATAATTACATTATAAACGCTTGGTTTAAATTTTAATCGTTTATTATGTTTTAAAGATTGTTTGAATATTAGAGTAAGCAGTTTATATTTTAATTTAAAATAGCTCATTATTAATTTAAACAATAAATTATATTTTATCACAATAAAATATGTTCATAAGCATTTAGCATATCTACCTTTTCAAAAATCAATATTTGTACGGGTGAGAAAAGTGAGACAAAGAAGTGGAGTATCTGCTATCTAGAATGGAAAAATACGTTACACTCAACGTGAGTGCTATTTATTTTGTAAAATATGACAGCAAATACAGATAATTTATTTGCCTTACAAACTACCGTCTATGTTTGAATATCTAATTATAATATTAACATAATAAAAACTATTCATTTAAACATAATTAAGTATGATCGTTATAGTTGTCCTAATTTCTTGTGTATCATTTTATTATACGTATTTTAATTCATATTGTTTACAAATATAGGCTGACCAATTAATGTCAACGTAATTTTAAAAACTTTTTAAATTATTAAAATTAAGGTTAACTATTAAGATTTCATTATATTATTTAAAATCAAATTAACAATATTTTTCTCTCTTGTTTTCAGGTCTGTAGAAGAAAAGAAAACACAGAGCCCTTTCATGTTTTCTCCGCTCACAAAAGAATCAAAATATAGAAGGCACATCCGATCTATGTCAGATGTACAGAGTAGTACTCCATACCGCCTACCATTTAGATCAAGAAAAGGGTTCCATCCCACTCTCACATATGATTCTGACACGAGAGCGAGAAGGATAGCGTCCTACAACAGAAAAAGGCTGCAAGATTCTTCAGACTCTAGTGACTACTTTGAAGCCCCAAAACATTTAAGCATAGGACGCAACATCATTAAGCATTCTGACTCTATGAGGATACTCTGAGAAGAAATGATCTGAAAAAAAATGACTTACTAGTAAAATACTAATAATAAATCTTTGACCATGTTGCTTTGAGTAATATGTATAATAATAATAAATATTATGGACTGCAATTATACTAGTTACACGATCCCATCGCGATCTTTAGTTATAATTTCTAAGAGACTGTGATTCAATTAGGATAGTTTCTAATTGTTATTTATAAATAAAGCCTGAAAAAAGTGATTTAGTATATAAGTTATCCGAAAATGTGCATCTAGCGACCCTAACGAATATGATATAAATTTAATATTTTTATAATAATGTCAATTAAATGTTAACAGACGTGAAATAAATGACACAGAAGAAAAAAATGAAAGTGAGAATTTAACAAATAAATATTAGCAAAATCATTAAAAAACATACGAACGGCCTCCATAATTTTCTATTTCAATTCGATATTTTAATCAATATATAATGTGAGTAGTATATTAATATAAAGTTATGTATCGTACAAAATAAAAAATAAACAGTATGAATGCCTTATGGTAATAGTTTTATTTATCATCAATAATTTGTATCTTTTTCTGATATGTCCGGGGCATTAATGTTTCATGTCACAATGTGAAATATCCGTGTTATTTCCTTCAATTTTTTTTAACTATACAGTATACAATATGCCTAAATAATTTGAATCCCCAAAACGATCGCGTGACGAAAATTAATGACATAGGTACTTACCCAATTAAATTAATTTTAAAATCATATTTATACTTTATTAAATTATTTAAAAAATAACAAATGAATATTTTTTTCATTAAAGTACAATATATAGTGTTTTGTTAAATATAATAAAATTAATAATTCATAGAATCGCTCATAATGTTTTTCAATAGTTTTAAAATAAAATTTTATCTCATAATAAGTTTATTACATATTTTATATAACATATTTAAGTTAAATACCTTCCTAAAGAATTATATTATGCATTGAAATTGAATTAAAAAAAAAATCATGAATAAATGAATCATGAATAAATGTTTATATAAAACTATGAAATTCAATTTAAAAGCGTTAAACAACTTTACATAACTTAATATATTTTTGTTATTAGCGCCATCTGTAGTCAAGAACTACTATCAAAGGCAACCAGTATAAAGTATAGATAGCAGCACAACTTTGCTTAGAAACTTGTTCTGATTGTAAAATAAACCTTTTAATAGTAAATGTCAGTGTTTCCCAATGGATCTCTGCACGGTTATTAAACAAATATTATTGAAAGTATTGAAGAATATTTAATTTTAATAATAAATGTAGCATATTAATTAAACAATCAAACGAAATGTTTTAGAGACAATAAAATGACATATAGACTTTGCTTCGTTATCAGAGCGAGGAAATAAAAATATTCAACATTTCATTTCCTTAAATGGCAATCGAAGCCACAATCTTTTACACTCGCACGCATGTGTTCCAGCGCCACGACTGGCTTGTGAAATTTGTAATTAGGATAAAAATTATATGAATTATGAATTGTGGGCTAAACTAAAAATGGAAACAAAAAAAGGTACAGTGTTATCGGCATCTAGCAGTGATATTCTTTGCCACGAGATGGTGCTAGCAGTCCTCATATAAGGAAATATTTACTTATGTATTAAAACTTGATTTTGACATTTGACGAAATGAAATGTCATAAACGTCAAATCGTAGAAGCACAACAAAATTCAAAACAGTTCATTTGTAAACTTGTGATGTGAGACGCTTTTTGCATTAAAAGGTAAGTAAATATGAATCACAAGATTATTTGTCTATTAATAGTTAATACTAACTTTTGAATACAAACGCGTAGTATTAAAGTTTCTCACTAGCTACAACAGGAAATTCATTATTAGCAGTATATACAATTTTATTATTATTTATTTGCAAGTAGTATGTGCCTTTTACAAATTTTATTTCGACTTTCTTAAAACTTTGACTTTGTAAAAATATATTATATTTTATATATTTATAATTTTATTCTCAATTATTATACAATTTTATTCTTTGTTAAGGTGTTCTACCAGAACTTTTACGAATTTGCAAATATTTAAGATGAAGTGGCTTATTATTTTATCAATATTGAAATACCTTTCTGCTGAGCCTACACCAATAGTTCTTTGGCATGGAATGGGTAAGATATGTGGAATCATTATAAATAATAATATTTATAAGAAGTTTTAACAACTAATTTAATTACTGTACTATAAATATTTGTAGGTGACACATGCTGTATGGCATACAGCTTAGGTTTCTTTAAGACATATCTTGAGGATCAAATACCAGGAGTCTATGTTTTGTCTCTTAGAATTGGTGCTTCAACAGTAGAGGACTTTGAAAATGGATATTTTATGTCACCAAACAAACAAGTTGACTATGTATGTGATAAGATAGGCAATGATCCAAAACTTAGGAATGGTTTTAATGCTATTGGATTTTCTCAAGGAAGTCAATTTCTGTAAGTAGTTGTTTATATTAGGTGCTGTCCAAGGTTAGAACCAAGTGACTGTCCTCCATTATTTTGGAAACATACATTCATGGACATTCCCTAAAATAAAAAAAAAACATGTTATTGTATGATAATACTCCCTATGTTTTATGAATTTTAATGGTTTGACTGAGTTCATTGTCCTTAAAGTTTTGTAGTTTGATTTTGATATTGGGAAATTATTTATTTTCATATCTGCATGCTTGTAATACAAAATGTGGCATTAAATCCCATTACTCAAGCACCAAACTTAATTATTTTCAAATACCCAATCTGGTATTCGAAATGTGGTCCTGGTACTCATTTACTTTAGATTAAATAAAAAAAGAGAAGTAACAAAAAGTAGATTTTTTTTAATATAATATATTTATTCAATCAAAGTATGAACCACTATTGTCTATGCACTTTTGCCATCTCATAGGTAGTTCATTGATCCCTTTCTTAAAAAAATAATTCAGACAGGAATTAATAAAATCTTTGAAGGCGGTTTGTGCTGCCCCATCGAAATAGATTTTTTTCCTTTGCAAGAAGTTATCCAAATTTCGAAAAAAATGGTAATCTATTGGGGCAAGGTCCAGGGAGTATGATGGATGGCCTTAGACATTCCAATTGAAGCTCTTCTAATTTGGTAGCCGTCTGTCATGCAATGTGTGGCATAGAATGATTGACATGGCTCGGGTGTTTAGCAATTAGCTTTTCCATCATGGTTTGCAATTGTTGACAACAGACGTCTGTCTTAATCGTCTCGTCAGATTTGAGAAAATTGTAATCAACGACACTGGCACTAGTCTACCAAATGCTTACAATTACGTTTTTTGGGCCAATTTTCTCTTGAAACAAGATCTGGCTGGCTTTCCAGAATCCAGCCATTGCGATGAGCGCTCCCGATTATCGTAGAGAATCCAGTTTTCATCTCAGATAATAATACCATTTAAAAACTCTTCATTATTGTGCCGGTTAAGTAATGTAACGCAGTAGTCAACGCGCACTTGCCGGTTTGCCTCACTCAATTCGTGAAGTACCCATCTTTTTTAATCTACCCAATTTGCTTTAAGTGGATTAAAACAGTTTTATCACCAACACCGCAACCTGCTGCAAGCTGTGTGCGGTTTCCGATGAATCCGCTTCCACAATAGGATTTCGTTTTTTATTATCAACTTGGGCCTTCGGAAGCCCACGGGGCTTGTTCTGCAAGTCGAAATTTCCAAAACGATATTATTGGAACCAAAACACGTACTGTGATTTCTTTTGCGACACGACCGCCATATATATCATTAACCCTTCGAGCCGTTTCCACAGCACTATTGGTGTCTTTTTTGTAAACTGAGTGACACAAACTGAAAATAGCAAATGAATGACGGTTAACGAAACAGAAATACATGTGTAAATAGGTGTACAAATTTCAATTTGGAATTCCTACCAAAGAGGAAAAATTTTGAAAAAATTGTTATTAAAGTGGCCAGTACGACAAAACGCCAATTTCGTATGTAAGGAATATTATTTGCATATCGATTTATTTCATTTGATGCACCAGTCGCTAATGTTAAAACACTCTATTTCCCAATTTTCGAGACGTTGCACGAGTGTCATAATAGGAAAGATAGGCACCTACTAGTATTTTTTTTGTTTTCACTGATATCCAAACTTTATTGCACTGAGTAATGAGGAAAGTAAAATATATTAAATATAATCATTATCCTCATAGAATAAATATTTCACAATATTAATAATAATAATATACACTACTAAATGATAAATTGTTGTCAATTTTAGTTGTAATTTAAAATCTTATGTTTTCGGCAGGCGAGGTGTAGTACAGCGATGTGGTCACAGGTTCGGGCCGATAAAGAATTTGATAACATTGGGTGGACAACATCAGGGGGTCTATGGTCTGCCCCACTGTTTTGCATTACAGCATGAAACATGTGACTATGTAAGGAAGGTACTAAATTATGCAGCATACTACAGGTACTATTAATTTGTTTTCAGTTTCACGTTGTATCCCGCATACAGTAGGATAGGTAAAGGAACCTAGTGTTAAGACACTTCTTTCCCCGCTTTCTGCTAAATTACATCGAACTCAACGCCGCCCTTTGTCTTGCTGCCAGAGCAGCAGCGAGTGTGAATCGAACCCGCAACCGTCGCTTTTTAAATCACACATTTTGCCACTGCACCACGAAGGTTTACTAAAACTACACATTTTTTAATATTTTATTACATTTGATAGGATATTTATTTAAAAAGTTACACATGTAACTTTTTCTGCACAATCAATAAAATCGAATTAAGATCGAGATTTTATCAAAAAAATCGAAATATATTTACATTAAACGATATAAGTATAGTAAATTGCTTAGGTGTTTTATATATAAGTATAGTAAATTGCTTAGGCAAGATTATGCATCTTACGCGTGAATATAGATGCGTCCCTGATCTGTCAATTTATATTGCATTCTGCATTCAAATTGTACCAGGTATACATATAATGTGAGAGTTAACCAATAGATTATTATAATATATTGAGCATCGTGGCACAATATATTTGTCGTGGTTAGTCTTAATGAAACAAACCTTGGCCGAAATAGTCTAGGAGGCAACCACTCAAAACACTTGAAGTACTTTTTGCAGCTTTAAGTTATTATAATAAAATATTTCCAATTGCCATAAGAACTACTATTGGAATTTATATTACGCATATATTAATAATTGTGCACATTAATTATTATTTAATGGAGAAGTATAATGGAGAAATAATAACACCTGCACGTTGGATGTAATGTAAATAGCATCCGCAGATCCAGATCGACGATAATTTCTTAGATACGCACAGAAATATGAGTGTAGGAATTGAGAGGGGGGGCCAAGTGATGAGGTGAAGAGGTTTAGAGGAACAATAAATGCGTCCACTCACACACAAACATTTTAAAAATGCACAAAAAATACACATAGATTTAGAATAAATGAGATGGGTAAAAAAATGTATTCGTTTAGTTCTTTTTGCACAATTATAAGTGCTTACACTTTAGACGATATTATGTACCTAAGAGTATTTAACTTTAAATAAGTTAAATACTCTTAGGTACATAATATTCTTAGCATAAGTTAAGCATTGTGCTTGAAGTAAATTCCTCACAAAACTACAATATATAGGTAGATATTTTTTTTATTATTTACTATTGATACATTTCTTTATTTAAATTTCAATCAAGAAAAGTTTCAATCGTTCAAATCATATTTTAGTTGTCTAAGAAAAAGAGGAGTGTTCATTTAGAAACTGTTCGTTTTCTCTTGACGCGGAACTACTTAATACTGTCTATTTGTGCTCATATCCATGAAAAAAAAAGAAAGTAATAAGATGACGTTAAGATACACAGATAGATAATGCTGGATGAAGTAATTCCTTGCACTTATGTTCTGAAATCGTAGAATTACGACTACGTATTGTGTAATGAGGAAATAATAAACGTTTACTAGCTTTATTGTATTGTCACAACGAAGTATAAAAACGATGAATGCTATCAATACACTTTAATAACGATGTAGTTGTTATAACGGCTACTAATATTTAACTTTTTAATATACCTATTACAATTTTTACCTTATCTTTTATGAGTAGAGAAAATAGATACTTAGCTCTACATTTTTTTTAAATTTTACTGCTTATAGTAACAAAAAGCTTATTTAAAACTCTTTCTTTAAAACTTAAAGAATATGTCTTAAAATTGAATACAATAAAAACTTTAGCGTTCCCCCGTGGTTTTTGATTATCGGCTCTTTAAGCAAGAGTTCCGGCAAAATCGCCATAATTACATTTGGCATAAAAAATTTCAAGCTTTTTATTTCAATTCAGTATGTTCGATCTTTTTAATAGTGAGATTGTTTTTTGTCTTTTAGTATCGATTTTGAATCACTTCTGCTTTCCTTCTATGAATTTTTAAATGTTAAAATGATGAATTAAAATACTATACAAAATTATTTGCGCTTAGTATAGAATGAATATTTACTTATTTAAATAATGTTAATTAATAAGGCGTTCAAAAGTCAATAAAAAATTTAAGATGAGATGTGAAAATGATAACATGTTTCCGGCAAGTTCAGAAATTAAAGACAATTAACTACAATTTACCACGAAATTTGATAAGTATCTAAAATACCTAACAGGTACGTTTATTCGACGATTCAAAAGTGCTTGTAAAAGTCTAACCGAATAAAGAATATTTTGGACTAGAACATAGAATTGCTATAATATTTAGGGACTTCATAAAGATTTTCTCTTTCTCCTAAAATCCGACCCCGCCGCTGTCGTATTATTTTTGGGCGCAGATCATACGATTTTATTCATATTTTTTTTCAAACACTCACTGAGACGTTAATGGCATCAATTAATAATGCAAATATGTACATAAAATATTACTTTAGAGTCGTTCACTCTTACAGGTCAATGTATCATAATGTTTTTAAACTTTTCATTTATAATTCATTTAATAACTTATAACTGTTATTTCTCTTTATCTTATTACGTAACCATTTTTTAAATTATTATTAATTCAAATTCAAATTCAAATTCAAATTCAAATTCAAAATATTCTTTATTCAAATAAACTTTTATAAGCACTTTTGAATCGTCGAATGGACATATAACAAAAAGTAAAAAGCTACCACCGGTTCGGAAGGCAGTTCTGCTGAGAAGAGCCGGCAAGAAACTCAACAGTTGCTCTTTTCAAAGTCAATGGTATAATATATAATTTTATTACATTAACTGGCAGCTATCCTGCATCACATTCAATAGACATTAA